>JAQQZZ010112582.1:0-15251 GCA_030265115.1 Mopalia vespertina | reverse complement strand
CCCCCCGCCAAACCACCAAATACAGCATGGTTATTCCCTAAGTTACTGCCCTTCATCCGGTCACAAATGCACAGAGGAGCTCATTAACACAATATGTTTGTGTGTTTGTTTGATTGGGGTTTAACGTCGTACTCAAGGTATTTCACTTATATGACGACGTGCCAGCCCAATGGGTGACGAAAACCACCCGCGACACCACTGGCAACAAACAAAGACGAGACAGAACAAATACAGGACAATAACAGGATACAACACAGACACCACGAACAGATCAGCTTCCTGTTCCCCTTTAGCTATGAGAGCACCAGGGCAACATGAAGCTCCCTTCAACCACCCGCTTAACTCAATATGTGCATGTATAAACATCCCAGATCATAAATAAGGGATGGTATGTCAGCAAATGGCTGTCCATAAGACCAAACAGATGTATTATAGTTTTTGGGATAAAACTGTTGTAAGGTTAGATAATGACAAGAAAAGCATATTGTCTGGTCTATTTGGCTTATAAAGGCCTATGAATTGTGTCAAATAGCTTGTGATAATTATAGGGAATCACTTTGTGGCTACACTAGTTTGGGGCTAGATCCAGCCTCACAGTTTGGGCTCCCTTGTGCCAGTCAATAGGCTCCAGCTCTGGAACTCTAAATAGCCAGAAATGCAATCAGAGACAATTTTGAATATAGAATTTGAACTTTCATTTTTTCTTTTTTTCACAACAACCTTGACGCCTACCTTAACTCTATATCTGTGCAGGATCTAAGAGATTCGATCACCCACTAGCTATTGGGGATTATCCCTTCAACAAACATGGGTTCCGTCCCGAACACCCTCATGACTTTGAAAATTAACATTATTTTGAGGGAGGGGCAATTTGTGTCCCCAAACCTGTTTGACGGGTTGGAAAATGGGTCACATCAACCCCAATATCAGCAAGGTTATGAGATAAATGACAAAGCTTAAAGTTGTATTAAAAAGCAAACTAAAATAAAACATGCATATAAGGCATAGATATTATTATTATACTGCAAGTGTTACAGCCAGTGTCAGTGTATATTGTGGTTATCCAACAAGTGTCACAGCCAGTGTCAGTGTATATTGTGGTTATCCAACAAGTGTCACAGCCAGTGTCAGTGTATATTGTGGTTACCCAACAAGTGTCACAGCCAGTGTCAGTGTATATTGTGGTTATCCAACAAAAGCCAGCTGCCTGTGTCTAGGAGTAACATATTCATTCAGTATGAGATAGATGGTCCAAATTAAGATGAAATTATCATAAATGTATTTAATAACTATAACTATAAAATTAACAATGAGGCTTTACAAATTAGAACGTAAAATCTTGTTTTAAAAATACAATTGACACAAGGCTATTCAGATAAATTCCACAAAGCAATTTCTGTCTTAAATCACAATTGTAAATCCCATTCAATAATTTATTATTAAAAATAGGTATGATAAAGGTGGGTATTAATAATTATACACTACTGGGCAAACAGACTAAACCACACAGCTGACTGTATCCTAATATCATAGACAAATCATTGACTCACTATTTACTAGCTAAATCATAAACAATGTTCTGAAATTAGTTGCTGTTTAGTAGGTATTACTCCTTGTTTATTACATACTTATAGGCCATGCATGTTCTATAATTTACCTGCAAGTCCAAGAGCAACATAAAGTATATTGTCTTCTTAGTTCCTGTTCAGTGGTGATGTTACATTGGGTATAACTAAATCTATGCACATACCTGTTCCATCTGTTTGTCTGCCAGTCCAGGTACAGCCATAGTTTCCCTATCTCTTGCTGGAATCTTATGTCCACGAGCCACTTTCTGCCAGAAGAATTCAAAAATGGTTTAATATTGTCAAAAAAATAAATCTTTGTCTAAATTGGTTTCTGCACCTAACACTCCCCTCAACCATATATGCATGCATGAAGCTGAAATATCAAAAAGAGGTTTTGCAGGGAGAATGAACATCAGGGGACAGATTGGTGGCTGGAGGGACAGATTAATAGCTGGAGTGACAGCTGGCTGCCTGGATGGCTTGAGGGACAGATAGATAACTGGAAAGACAGATGAATTATGGATGGCTGGAGGGACAGATGGATGACTGGAGAGACAAATGGATCGCTTGAGGGACAGATGGATAACTGGAGAGACAGATGGATAACTGGAGAGACAGATGGATAACTGGAGAGACAGATGAATGACTGGAGGGACAAATGGATGGCTGGATGGCTTAAGGGACAGCTGAATAGCTTTAGGGACAGATGGATGACTGGAGGCATGGCTGGATGGCTTTAGGGACAGCTGGGTGGCTTTAGGGACAGCTAGATGGCTGGAGGGACAGATGGATGGCTGGAGTGACAGGTGGGTGGCTGGATGGCTTTAGGGACAGATGGATGGCTGGAGGGACAGATGGATGACTGGAAGGACAGATGGATAACTGGATGGCTTGAGGGACAGATGAATGGCTGGAGTGACAGATGTATGGCTGGGTGGCTTGAGGTACAGATGGATGACTGTAGGGACAGATGTATGGCTTGAGGTACAGATGGATGACTGAAGGACAGATGGATAGTGGGAGGGAAAGATGAACAGTAAATAAATAAACAATTTTAACAAGTAAATTTGAATATGTCCACATGTGACAAATTTTAACATTTTTTTCTTCTTCTAAAAATGTACTTATTGATTGCCACAGATAAACACATCAATATAAAAGTGAATTTTATACCTCGATTAAGAATTAACACGATTTCACTAATTCCATTTGTAAGTGTCATTCAGAAGATGGGATCGTAACACAGTGAAAATCAATAAAACCAAGCCAGTATATATGTTCTCACACCTGTAGTGCATCATTTGTATATTTACATATGTTATTATCTTGAAAACAGTGTTAGTATCTGGAATGAAACGTTGTTTTTCAATAAATCAAAAAGTTGAAAATCTATGAAGCCTTGTTATACTACTTACTTCATTCATGAGGCGATTGTATTCCTTCTTTCTTTCATCATTCAGCCTTTTTGTCTCTAGCTCATGAGTACCCAATTTATTGAAGAATGTTTCTGGAGTGGCAGCTTTAGGAGGTAAGTTCTCCTTCCGTGAGCTCAGGATTCCTTTCTACAAATAATAACAAAATAGCATTTTCAAAAAAATGTTTGGGTTTTTTTTCTCAGAATTAATATGCCTTTATTGCTTCATAAATGGGAATTGAAAAGTCTCTAGGTAAAATATTTACACTCAAGACCAAACACCGAATACAAATCAATATTATTACTTTCTTTTTTACTCATTCTGTATCTAGTTATATTTCTAAGTAATGGTTTACAGTGACAAGTAACAGAGAGACTTACACAATACCAAAATTATCCTTCTTTGTGTTACAAGACAATTTTTTATCTTTAGTTTTGTTATTTGTCTTGTGTGACAAGACAATTTTTTATCTTTAGTTTTGCTTTTAGCATGTTAAAAATATATTATGAAACAGCAGAGAATCCATCTTGAAGATGAAAAAAAAAAAATGAACACAAACTGACATTGACAAACAGGCAAACATAACAACGCCAAACAAAAGTGAATTTTGGACTCTCGTATAAGTTAGATGATTGACTTATGTTTATGGTCATACTCAGCATTATTTCGTAAATATCACCTTTAATATTTGATAATAATAAAAAAACACCTGTTAAACATTTAAGAAAATATGATTTAAGAATTTTATTTTGTCTACAATAGTATTCCCATATGCCCTAATTCAAAAAATGTCTCTGTACAAAAACAGTGTTTTCACACAGAGTGACTGATTGGGGTGGAGAAACTCTTGCTATCCTGGATATCAGTTGATGGTTATAGTTAAAATAGCACAAACTTCCAGCTATATCTGTATTAAAACAATTGAGGGAAAAGGGTATAATTTGTATAAATGTTCATGTCCACTAAAGGTGCTATGTAATGTTATATGTTAGTAAAAGAAACAGACTTATTAGTTTAATTTAATTCCAATGAAACTCAAAAACTGCAGCTGTATAAACCTGTTGATAGGGAGAGTTATCTCCCTTTTCTGGAGACCTATCTGCCCCTGGATATGCATCTACTCTGGGAGTTTCATTGCTGTAAAAGCTTTGACCTTGAGAATAATACCCTGGTGATCCTTCAACTTGTGGATCATTTTGTCTATCCTTTTTCACTCTAGATAGGTCCTTTGGATACGCTTCAAAACTAGTATTGGGAGATCTTTCATAATGGAGTTTTGATAATTCATTTAACCGTTCTTGAATTCTGGGATCAGCCACTGCCTCATTTTGATCCTTGATTAATTTTATGTCTGGTTCGTCTTTAAATTTCACTGTTGGTATTTTTCTTTGCTGAAGAAGATGGTCATAAACATGTCACATAAAAACCAGGATCAAACATAAAATGGACAATACTTGTGAAGGGAAGCTTCTTAACTTAACTGTACTATTCAGGTGACAATACTCGTCCAGATAAAGTTTTGTACTTGGAACTGGTAATATTCAAACACTCACTCATGTTCCGTATTTATTATTAAGCAACACATGAAACTGTTACAGCTTATACGAAAACTTTATATACTTTATATCTGTGGCAACAAGTAAAACTAGATGCAACATCAAAAAGGCAAAAATAGAGAGAACACAGAATTGCAGATATAACATTTATATTTAGTTTACACTATATTATGGCTAAACATTTGTTTTATGTTTATCAATAGCTTGGTACTTTGAGTATAGTAATTGCATCACATCCAGCATGTAACTTCAATTGTTAGTTGTGTCTGTGAACTATAGAGTTTACCAGTCAAATCAGAACTGGTGAGAAATTGGCCCCGCAATACAAGCTGCGCATTGGTTTGTTTGTTTAATTGGGGTTTTACGTCATACTCAAAGGTATAAAATAGCAAATTCGTGTAATTAACATATACTCAAGCTACATGTAGTCACTCCAGCTGAAGTTGACTGTGGTAAGTTCATGTGAAACATAGTTATTCCATCAAAATAATAACAACTTCCCAGTGGCACTCCATAGAAATAATAGAACAAAGAACAGTGAAGCAGGCTGGCTTCTAGCTATGGGTAATACACAGCCTCCCTGCTTGTTAGTCTAGTGTAGTCAATACTGAGCTAGCTGACTTCGTTAAGTAGGTCACACAGGGGTACTATGGGTTAAATAATTATTCACACATGCACAAATGCTATATTTTTCATGCTGTTTAGAAAATGTCCACTAAATGTTTTGTTGGTCCTAAACTTTGGATTAAGTCTTTCTTAATCTTAGAGATTGTAATCACATTATTAATGACAAATACACCATATAAATCCAGTATACATTTCTCAACATGATTTTCACCTTTTCTAATAACTCGTTATTTTCTCTTAATCGATCTTCTTCAAGCCTGTTTCGTTGTTCACCATATTGACCAATCGGCAGTCCTGATTCATCTGGTGTTGGTGGTCGTCGTCGTGGTGATTTAGTATGCTAAAAGCGATAAATGAGGGTTAAAAAAAGCAAGGATTAAGTGAGTATGATTACTTTGAACACAAGAAAGCTGATGAAAAGCTACCATATATAACTACATAAACTACAGAATCATGGCGAGAACATATGTAGAATATGGCAATTTTTCTTCTGAAATAACTCTGAAACTATATCAAACATATTTTGGTATTTTTCTCAAACAAAACTAACTGCTGTACACATAATCAAGGATGTTTCTGATCTCAATTGCCTCAAATCTTTAAAGAGTTAAACATAGATCCAGTATTAAAGCATTGCAAGTAAATGAGCCAAGAAGATAACAGGCCCATTACAGCTTTAATACATTGTCTTAGCCACTATCAGCCAATCACAGACCAGAGCTAAGCTGAATGCCTCTGATTGGCCAAATAATATAAACTTTGATCAGATCTGTTGACCTCATCTGTCTTTTGATGACAATTGCTTAAACTCCAATTTTAACAGGTCGATTAACCATAGTAGAATTCCATGTTTAATGTTAACACCACAGGAGAGGTCAAGGTTAATTTCCTTAAGAAAAATATCCAGGGAACTGTTTCACAAGGTTACGCTCAACATAAATAACATAGCAGCCAGCACTGAAGACATTATGTTGCCATGGTAGTTCTGTTAAATGGCAACAAATCAATTGTGAAATAAGGTCCCTGAACACTTCATAAAATAAGTTAGAAAATAAAGGTACTTACCTGTTTTATCATCTTGTTATAGTCTCGAGTTCGTTCTTCTTGGAGAGTTTTTCTCCTCTGTGTTGTTTCATCTTGACCTTGACCTACTGGTAAGCTCCGCCCATTAGGAGTGGGTTGTCTGCGTAAACCTTGTGTGTTAGGTTTCTGAAAAAAAAAATGACATAACTCTTAACTATGCAAGACTTTCACTTCTTCGGAGTATATAGTTTTGCCGACATTGAGCCATAACTGTCTTAAAAATATCGGATCTTTATCTCACCATGTACATTTAGAGTGCTTGACATTGGAGGTTGGGGCTCTTTAGTGCTGATCAGATGTCTGAAAAGTTATTCTCTGTGCAGATAATTTACTCTGTTATTTCTATTTTTGACAGGATTGGCATTGGTGTTTTAAAAAAAGTGGAATAAATCTCAATTTGGCATGAAATATTTTGATTTATTTATTGAATAATCTATGTGATACCTTATTAATCAAATCATTGTATTCTTTGCGCCTTTCATCTTGAAGTTTTGTTCGCCTTGCCTCATAACTGTTCCGACCTATTGGAAGACCAGTCTCTGGTGTTGGGACTCTCTGTACCTGTTTAAAACCATATGCTTACAGAATTTACACAAGAAAAATTACATGTGGTTCAAGCTTTAATTAAACATTAACAGCATAAGATATGCAGATGCCTAATAAACAAAATAACAAGTGGTAAAATATACAAATCAACAACTATTGGGTTCTTAAACAACAATATGTAACGTACATGTACTATATATTTTCATGCTAGGTTAAATTTCCTTGTTACTAAAGGATTATACTTATTTGGCTTGATGTCATTTATGCGACCACAATGTTATGTGGTGATGTTGGAAGTTAAGGTCAACAATTGTGGGTGTCTACATCTGATATGTGCTACCCAATACACTACAATTATAGTACTGATGTCAGACACGACTGAGGGCACACAGTCCTTCTTTTAACCTGTTTTAACCACTTAAAGACAAATGAGACTATACTTCCTTTCCTTACCTGACAAGTGTGACTGGACAACAACCAATTTGTCAATATATTAAATTATATCAATATAAGAACAAATACCAGAAACCATAACCAAACATCTGACGAAAATATTACAATTTCAAATAGTTTTACCTTTTCAGCATCAAAGACTGGATAACACCATTATTTACAATTAGATGAACAGATCAGAATACAGTAAAAATGAATACAGTGACAATTTGTCAGAAACGTTGCTTGACAAATGTATGCTTTGTCCTTTAACATCTACACAAATTACTATATATCCATGAGGATTACAATGTGGGGGTGACGAATGTCTAAAGAAATTTGACTGTAATTCATAATAATTCGAACAGCTATCAAACATGAAACATACTAACAACAAAAAAATAAAATTCCCTTCAAAGCCCATAATCTTAATTGTTTTTTGGGGGGGCACAGTGTCTTGACAAGCTTGTCTTCAGGTGATCTACAATATATTGCCAAAGATACTTTGAACATTAATTGAACTTTTATTATGATTTTTAGACTGAATAAAATGTCTCCAACTGCAATTTTCAATTGCTCTTAAACAAACCTTTATTGTTCTTATAACCTGAATATCTTTGCCCTCTACCTCATGACTGTAATTGCACAGAAAGTAATTGGTATCTCAATGTGTGATTTTAACACCACCAGATAAAATGAAGATCAATATGGCCATAAGAGACATCCTTCCATTTCCCTCATCTGCATCAATATTGTTGATGTTACCATAGCAATAGTAACTATGGAAGCATGTAATGATATTCTATAGCAGTAATCAATGTTGGTACATCACAAAGTTACAGTGTCAATGAAGAATGGAACTGACGTACAGACTAACAAAAACTGAACTAAATGATTTGTAACACACTGTGTAGATATTGGGAACAACACACTATGAAAAACGTTTAAAAAAAACACTCATGGTGTTGATTTGTGTGTAATTTACTGTTTATTACTCTATTTAAAACGACCATGATTATGTTTCTTTGAACTGTGAGATTTGGCTTTAATTTGGAATTATTGAGATACTGGGGTTCAGGAATATTACATGTTCTTTGAAAATGAACATTGTCCCAGGACTCTGTTGTCAATTATCTCACATTACCAACAGAAAACTATAAATGAGCTAGATACAATTTGAAGACATTATATTTATAATATGACGAATAGCACAACAAAAAATGTACAAACCTGATGTGTTAAGCTAATAAACTACATGCTATTGGAACCAAACAAAATCACACAGTGAAGAGGTAATGATTATATTACAAAAATAAGAGAGATGTCCTCACCTCTTCAGCTACAGTCACTCTTCTATCTGGGGAGGGCTTCTCCCAAGTTCTTCTCTCATGGACTGGTTCATCCTTAACAGGTCAAAACATGAGTAAGATAAGTATACAATGCAGTATCACAGTTTGAGTCCTAATAACTGTTTTACTCAATCATCATGTTAACGCCATTAAGACAGTGAAAGCAGTATTGATTTTAACAGGGTGGATATACACCATGTTATAGGCTTAATATCTATAATTAATTAATTATGAAAAGTTTGTATGTCATTCCAGAGACCAGATCATAGTACATGAATAACTACTATTCACAGTTCATTTCAGAATTCAGAAAACACAATTGAAGGAAGTATATTCATAAATCAGCAACAAACTGAGTTCAAATGAGAAAAAGACAACACATAATTAATTGCACTGTTATATGGTATTGGTTTTTCCCTGATTATGCAGGAGACAATGTATGTACATTGTATTAAACATGTCACAAATTTACAACATTTGTCTTCTCAGTTTATCATTATTTAGTAATTATTGTTAGAGCCAAATAATTACTGACTGTTAAAAATGATCAAAAATGCCCATGCAATTAACTTGAATTTAGCGGTGTTATTTAATATAATTTCTGAAATTAAAAAGAATTTTAATTTTGTTAACTCAATGTGTGTTAAACAACCGTGACTGCATAATCCATCAACCATTACAGCTTAAAGTAAAACAAGAATTAAACTGGTTTAACATGCTTACAAGTTGAAATTAGGTGACCTTAAATTTTCAAAGACAAACCCCACTGACCCAAAGTTGTTTATATATACAAGGTAACATGTGGTTAATAAAAGTTAACTATCAAACTGATATTATAGAGCAACGACCAAAACCCTCCACCCCTAATACACTGAAGTAAAAACATCATGGTTTATTCAGTCTTTAAAGGTGAAACCATATACCTTGATACACTCAACTACTGTTTTGTTGTATTTGTTTAATGTAAATAAAACAGTGTCATATAATAATCATGTGCATGCCCAAGGTGTTCCTTCTGCAAGTCAAATGTGTTAAATAGAGGATATAACATAGTGAAGTTTGAATTCCATAAAAATTGCTCAATGAGTGGTAACTCAAGATAACTCACAAGAAGCAAAGCTTTCATCTGGACAGGGGTAAATCGTGAGACCCGCCCACCCAAGGGGTAATATCAAGTTTGGACAGGCAAAAAAATCGAAAAATTAACATAGGGAAGATAGGAATTTGACACGCAGTTTTTGTCAAAATGTTGTTTTTGGACTGGCACATCACTGATTTTGGATGAAGCCTTGCATCTGGATATCCTATCAACCATTAATATTTATATGATATTTAAACTACACTGAGTAATATTCTTTGTATTAAACATAAATTCATAAATCACTTCTGGCTAAGTCAGAAATCCCTGGCATTATTCTAAGTGTAAAGTAAAATTAAAGGACCCTATTGCAAACATGGTGATAAATGACATTTCAGTCTTACTGGTCGTGTGGTGAAATAACATGCGTTTGTATGTGGAATCATAGTAAAACTGAAGGTTTTTGATGCAGAACAATTTGAAGTGTAATAACAACAAATGGCATGTATTGGCAATGAAATATCACTTTAACCAGTGAAAGAAATCCACAAATATTACTGACACAAAAATAGTTAAGATCATAATTTATTCAGTCATAAATACCAATAACATTAATTCGGGGACTGCTTCCTGTTTGAAATTTGATAACAAAATACTAGATAATTAGACTACATGCACTCTTGAATCATTTCACTTTACTGCACTATAAAGAACATTCCTGTTATTAGTTTGTAGGCCTACCTATACCGGCAGACGCTATGTAAAATATGCTGTGAAGCATCATGCTATCTATTTCTAAATACCCATCAAAACTGAGATGATGTCAGAATCATGCTTCTAATCCCTCCAATATAAGACACTATTATTAAAACATGTTTATATGTATAAATGGCTTGGGTGCAATCAGCATGCTAAGCCATTCAGGAACCTCCCATGCTCAGTTAGAATGAGACAATGTTTACCTGATTAGTCCAAAGTTTCCACAGATAATACCTCTGTCAACAATTGACAATAAATAAAAACACCATGTAAGAAACTTTAATTTCAACTTTTAATTATTTAATTCTACATACTGTATCAAGATAATAGACTAGTTCTCATTGACTTTTGCACAGGATTTAAACGAGACTTTTGTGTTTCAAGTTTATGTGATAATCAGCTCAAAAACTGGGATTGAGTGTTAGGTAAATATTATACAAGTCTTCAAAAATGAAAAAACATCTTGTATGTTTATCCTTCACTAACTAAGCAAAGTCCCATGGACTGTAATCTTTCTAAAACATCTGACATTTTAAGTAAACTATATATTTAAAAAACACTTCATTAATAATACAATTAACAGGATATAAGCGACGCTGCGTATCTAGAACATGTCAACTTCATACTTTTGTATCACCACATACATAAACAGCTAGAGCAGCACATGTGCCAGCTTCTCGAGAAAAAGTGGATCCTGACGTGAAACTCCAGTCCACACCTTGTCATGCTAGGGTCATATTTCTAGTCAAACAAGGAGGAGTTATCCCTCCTAGTAAGTGATTGGCAATCCACTGCAGCATGTAACCACAGTGCCTTATAGAAGAATGTTGTATTTCTCTACTGTTACCATGATATTCCGACAGAGGCAATACACTGTTTGAATAGTGGCAGATGTATTTGATTGGTTTCTTCTGGTGCCTGTCCAGGCCTTACATCAACCAGTTTTCAAAGCTTCTTGTTCCCCATCATAATCATGCTTGTTAAAACTTTTTCTTGAAAAGCTGATATATGGTAACCAAAAGTCATCCGGAGAGTCTGTACATAAGTGCTTACATGTATTTATAAGCTATGAACAGGACATACATTAATATTTTATATGTAATGATCGAACTACTTAAAAACCTCAAACACACTGTACTCACCTGTATAAGATGTGATCTCTCCTGGGCTAGTTTCTGTTTCTGATTCTTAATGAAAGAGTCAATATCTGTCTCTAAATCCCCAGCCATGTCAGCTACGTATAATCTTTAATCTTCTCAGTAGTTTGAAAGATCCATTGTCTAAAATAAATGAAAAAATGTATTAATGTATTGAGTCCATGTAAATGTAAGCTTACATGTATATAGTATCACAACTTTTGTTATTTCTGTGTCATGGTCAGTGTGTTATTTGTATGGTCAAGGCAACACAAATTTCATGTGTTGGGTATAAATCTAACTATCAGGTGCAAACGTTATAAAAAAAACTGAAGATAAGTCAAATTATTTAACACTGATTTAACTCTCAATGTGTCAAGCTAACAAAACTACATAAGTATGACTTGAATGTCATGCATGTTACAACACAATACATAAGTTTAGCAACTCTCTTGCTTTGTTACATTTGTGGAAAACAGGAAAGTTCGCTTACAAAGAGGTTCATGAGGATAAGGGTGAGAATCAGCACATCATCCAAATAACAACCAGGTGCTTCAGTATGAAACTGACAGAACACGTATGCCAGTATACGGCTACTTGATATTATAGACGATCAGAGATACAGAACTCTGCATCTAATGCCAGTACTATTTTTCCAAAGACAAATAGGTCGTTAAATTGGTTTACGTACTGAATCTCTACACTTAAAATTTTTGCAAAAGTCGATTGGCCCTTTATTCTTTATTGAAACGTCATATATTTTCACGGGTAAAAAGAAATTATAGACGAAATCAAGCACATGTTGCTAGATCAAGTGTCAACATGCTTCATTTTGCCGCAGGCATAGCATAGTAACCGATCAATTGAAACCAAATAAATCCGAAAACCACCACCAAAAAACTGGGTTTGAAATACAAAACTCCGCAGAGCGATAAAAGATGACAGTCCTTACCAAGAATAAAAGATTTTTCTCACAAAAGATAGACAGTTATTTAAATTTGACAGCGTTATAAATTGTGTTTACCTGTTGTCCGGATGTTCTTTTCCAGCTTAGGTATTTCACGCATGCGCAAACGAAGATTGCAGTTCGTCTGCTAAAAACGTGTAAATAATCTAAAATTACTCAAAAATAAATATTTTCCATTTAAGTGATCGATTTTAATAATCTTTGCAAAATGTATTTTATAAAGATGATATTAAGCTTTAGGATTTTTTCAAATGCTCTTTAAAATATCCCCACAAATAAAAGAAATGTTTTATGTTTTTCTTTTCTCCTCAATGCAGCAGAGGTTTTCTTCCTCTGTAAAATGTAACGCTGCGTGGGGTTTGTCTACCTGTCAAACGTGGAAAGTGTGATCGAGTATAAATCGCTGTGAACAGAACTTTATTTTTCTACCGATTAAATTCTTGTCATGGCCACATTTGGTGACCAATGTTTCTAAACAACACCAGAAGTCTCGGAGTTTGCTTCTGAAAGACGGATTCGAAAAATTAGATTCGGGATACAGCTTGACAAACACTAGCCCAAACATTGGGCTTATTTGTTTGCCTTTTTTTTTTTTAAATTCGGCGATCGATTTGGCAAACAAGGTAATGGCATTATGATAAATAAGTCGACAGAGCTGATTTCTCAGCTAGAGAAACACCTGAAAAGGGGTTGAGAATTAGGAATGTTTGTTTGTTTGTTTGTTTGTTTGTCGATCTGTGACTGTCTGTATCTGTACTTAACGTGTGACGTAGCTAAACAGTGTCTGGTACCTTACACCAAGGTATATATCATTTAGCAGGTAACATGTAGTACCAGAAGTCTATTAACTATTAAGTTAACAGACTTATGCTCCCGGAGAGCAGATTAGACTTCACACTTGCACTGCTAATCTCTCGACACCAGCTGTGTTGGAATCAAACATAGGGCACTTTGTTGTGGGTCAATTGTGCCTCCTTCTCTTTATAGCTCCATGCAATAATTAAGTGATGGATGATTGTTAAAGTAGTTTTAAATCAACTCGTCATTCAATTATTTACCGGTACTATCCGTCTAGCACCATGCTACATGTACATTTTTAGGCCAGTAAACAAGAAAGCAGGGCTGGATCATCACATAACATATTTTCAGTATTTTGAGGAAAAATTATGATGCAACTTATGATGCAATGTATATCTAGCTTACTCGTCTTCGCATAATGCTTTTTGGTGAAATATAACAATCAATCCATACACCCGTACTTAAATTGACAAGCCAATTCTGAGGAAGGTCTTAGAATTGGTCACAGCAAGACTTATTTATCGATTGCACAAATCAAAAGATACAATTTATGGCAGATATAAGGTGCTCTGAATCAAATCCGATTGACTAAGGTTCAACAGTCATGGTGTAGTTTCCATAATTAATGTATTTTGGCAAACACAATCACTACCTGATACGGAAATTGCTACTCTTGCAGGTTTGTAAAAAGAAAAATTAATGACATCACAATAATAACAGGTCAGCTTCATGTTGCCCATTTGCTCTGAGATATCAAACCAAGGCAACATGATTAAGCACCTTAAATAGCTGATGGATGTCTGAGCTGTAGGTGAGAACTAAATACATGTCAGTTAATGAACTCATAAACATTCTTGCGCTGGTATGAATTAGAGAAAGTTTTCGGTACAGAGCTTAAAAGTTCATGAAAACTGAAGTGCTACTGCTCATATACCTAAGCTGTGGATTATCTTTAGGATTAGACAAATTAAGAATCAAACATTAATACTGTGTATGCCTTGAGAAATGTTTGTAAAGTTATGAAGGTCATTGGGGATTATAAATATCATTATTTTAATATTTAATTGTTTCAGAATGGAGCTTTTGAAAGACATCAAACTTATAATTAAAGACAATAATGCAGCAAGCTCCACTTCAGTATCTGAGAGTAATGACAATGTAATTCAAGAGAAACCAAATACAGTGGAAGGATCTTCTGCTCTGAAAGATAAAGTTGTTGCTCTGTATTTTTCTGCGAGTTGGTGTCCAGCAAGCGAACAATTTACTCCTCTGTTAATGGACCTTTATGAGGAATTGGAGAGGAGAAAGGCCCCATTTGAAATCGTGGCTGTTCCGTGTGATAAAACAAAAGAAGCAGCAGCAGAGTTTTTCCACACAGCTCATGGGGATTGGCTTAGTGTGGAGTTTGGGGACTCAATTATAAGGTAGCTGTAACGAGTTATGCTAGTTATATTGACAACTTACATGTATATAGTCTCCCAGGATGTGCGGCTTTTGACACCCCTGCAAATTGGCCTATCAAAATATTGCTAATTTGCTTGATTGATAACAAAGAACTTAAACCAGTAACATTGACGAATAACTTTTTAAGTTTATGTGATGTACAGTACATGTAGCCTACACTTAAAATTTCAGTGTTAATGTACATGTCAGCAGAAAATGGTGAAATAAACCAGACAGAACGGAACACATGCATTCTGGGATTAAAATGCGAAAGAAAAAAGAAACTAATTTACGAAATGTCGATAATGAATTTTATAGTCAAGCCCCCATTTTTACTTTGATCAATAAGAAAGTATGAATTTTTTTTTTTTTTTTATGGTTAGCCCTGGACTGACCACTGGGCATTTATTCAGTATGAGTGACCACGATTTTACAATGCCCTTACAATGCCACGTGGTCAGGTTTGTGGGGCGTGGTAATAATCTGACAGACTG
>JAQQZZ010112571.1:0-15251 GCA_030265115.1 Mopalia vespertina | reverse complement strand
CCCCCCCCCCCCCCCCCCCCCCCCCATCAAGTAGACCTACACAACGTGTAGGGCATACACAAGCCTGCCTGAGATGATGGACAAGAACCCCCCAAAACACTTCTTAAGACTCTTGTCCAGGCTTTTATTATTTTATTAAAATTTTACAGAAAGAGATTTTGGGTCTAGATGTTTGTTTGTTCTGTTGTTTGATTGTTTTTTAGAGTTATATCACGGATATAAGAAGGCGTCCAGACCAGTGGGTGAAAGACACCTCGACGCCATTGGCAACAGACGTAGGTCCACCTACAGATCGATCGACTTGTTGCCTCCTATAGCTCTAGTGGAAAGTAAAACGTCATAATGTAGGCCTATAGTCCTACCGGTATAGGTCAATTTCGGATCCCTGTGTATAGTTTATTTAAGGTCGTATAGGGCTACATGTCACCGAATGGGTGTGAATCACTGACTTATACGTGTTTAAAAGTGCATTCGAGATCACGGTGCGATTTGTACCTCTTATTTACGGAAATTTGATTGGGTGACCCTTTTCTCGATCAATTAAAAAGCTGCAAATAAGTGGTAATCCCAAGTAGTCGTAACTACAAATCTTACCGGAAGGCTGTGCCTTTACGCTTTACGTGCTTTAAGAGGATACCGTATCTCATTCATATACCGGCGATGTCTTTCAGGCTAAATACAGTGTGAATATTGTGTAAGGCACAATTAATAATCATTCACACAGAGAATATGTGCCAAAGGGCGACCGAATACTAGCTATGTAACACCGTTCATTTGTATAGGCCCCAATTGTGCCCCATACAAATGAACTGATTTAAATTAAACTCCTTCTATAGACACGACTTAAATTCAGATTTTATAGACTGGTTGTACTAAAAATAGACAGTAAGCATACTATAATGATGGTATACATACCGTACCTGGGCAAATTTAGGCTGATATGTCACACTGTTGAAATGACCTCTAGCGTGAATAACTAGTGTTGTGATTTCCTTACTCACAAACTTCAATAAAAATATTATATAAGTGATTAAATTCGAATGAAGTATTTCCCGAAACCTTTCAGTTCTTAATGGTTTTTATTTTACCGTTTATAAACTTATAAGAAGTACCGACTATCGTTAGTAAATGTACCAGTCAGTTCATGGATTTGATTGGCCCAAGTTCAGTAACTATACCGGAAATGACAGGAGGGACAATTTCTGAATGTTGTGAAAGTGAATGACTGATTCACCACTGTACTTTAGGTATTTGAGCAAACAATAAACTTTTATTTTCAACTGTCAGGCGTCAGTCTGTCGTCGACAGTAATTTTCTGTGTAATGTACTCCTTCTTAATGCTTTATGTTAACATTTCGGTGTTATTGACTGCTGCCTTTTAATTTTTTTAACGAGTGTCATTAGTCATTTAAATTTTGTCACCAGCCGAATCGCGTGGATAAACAATAGCTTTGATTGTTTAGTGATAATAAAATCTGAAAGGCGTAAAATGAGAGCAGTGACATTGTATGAAATTGTATGCTCGGTAACTTAAACTTGAAATAATCATACCAGCTGAGCTGTTTGGGTATATAACCCTTTTCTTTACTGCGTTGCCACCGCGTCAGTACATACATGTACATGCACAACAATCTTGCAACATGCGATGATTGTCACCCACGTATAGAAATATTCGGCATTGAGCCAACATTGTATGAGCGATGGTCTGCTATTTTACCTTTACAAAGTGAACTATTTGATAAGTTTCTACTGAACTTTCGTCAGACGTATTTTTAGCTGCATGTGATCTTCGCAAAGTGTGGGAAAGTGACCCTTCATCTAAATGACAGATTCATGCCTGAACAAACTGTATACACACTGATATCGTTATGCAGGCTTATCTCATTATTATCAACTTTTGTAAAAATAACTATTTAAAAGGGGTTATTTCCCATATCCAGATGTGTCCTAAACATTTGAAGAAAAAAAAAGTGATATACTTTTTATAATGATTTATTTATTAAAATGAATTTGTTTAACACTATTACTTAACTTTTTGTTGAATTAAATTTGTATCACACTTATGACTTAATTATTTGTTGAGAGGAATTTGTTTAAGACCATAATATATCAATAAGCTTACTTATCAATGACTTCTTTGTAAAGATGAATTTTGTTTAATACTAATTGGCTTATTTGCTAAGATAAATTTGTTTACCACCATAATTTGTCAATGTGCCTTTGATAAAATACAGTAAGGAAATAATAGTGTTGTATTTTCTTCTGAAACTAAAATCAGATTTAAATTGTTTTTGACTGGATTACTTAGTAATTCACAGTGTATCATTTTGGAACTCTGACATGGGTTTGTACTGATGGGATGTACGGCTATATGTTTAGCTAAACCTTTATATCTGGCTCAAGAATAACTCATGGGCCATGTATGTGTAAAATAAATCTAGAGAATTCAAGGTTACCCATGATATTTCAAGTCAAATTAGTTTCTACATTGAGCAGTAAGTTCCAAGGAGTGTGTCTGTCTCTACATAGCACTGGGGGAAGATTTATTTCCCAACTGTGCAAAATACTTAATTTTATGGTTGTTTAAATGTCACTATTAATTGATACTTACAGTATATTTCTGTGATATAAACAAAATTTCAAATACTGTCTAACATGACATTAAATACATGTCCTAGTCAAACACTCAGTCTGACTGATCACACTGTACCGCATAATCTTTACATATTATTCCTACAATGGATTTTGTACTTAACTAAGGGATAACACAGGCTGGTCCAATAGAGTCTATGTTGTTGATGATGCCTGTTATACTGTAGATCAAACTCTTGGCAGTGACCTAGATGTCATTGAGTTGAATTTCTCACTATTATTCTATACTTTTATCTTTCTTTATACTAGATTATCGAATTAAATAATTTGTTAAACTTATGCATCGCTTTTGTGAATCGATCGTGAATTAATGGATTTAAAGTTTTCATTGGCTGACTTCACATAGCAGTGTAACATTAAATAGCACATGTGTATTATAAATGTAATACTTATGAATAATGAATTTTTAAGTGGCTACTCCTTTCTTACCTTTACAGACTACACTGTTACGGATCTTGTTACATTGTAAACAAATTTCCAATAGGTAATCCTTTATCCTAATCTTCAACTCGGATTTTAATTTTCAGATCAGCTGACTGGAAGTTTCATGCAGGTAAATCCAGAAACACTCCAAAATGGAACAAGGTTACGGACAGATTTTTAACATTAAGACTGTGCAGGTATATAGAGCTACCACAAAGAATATGAACCAGGTCCTATTAATAACGAAAAAGACATAAGATTGTCCTATGATGTACTTCTATAAGCCACAAACTGTTTTATCCATGTGTGTGTGTCATTGTAAGAAAATTTTCTCACGGTTTTGAGTGACCTAGTTGTAATGTTTGTCTTTTGCAATTCTGTCTGTTGAGCTGAGACAGGAGACAACAGGCTATCTACCAAAACACTTTTCATGTGTAAGTCTAAAAAGAGCACTGCAATTTAAGGATTGTGCATGTTGCATACATGTATTTTTATTACAAATTTATGTTAACATTTTTATAAACTCCAAATCTATGCTTTATATAACCCTTCACTGAATTAAAACTGCTTGCCAACCTTTGAGTGTGCTTAAATCGCCAGAACCTTGCCTCTCTCAGACAGACAGACACGCTCTTGGCTAGCACAATGAAAACAAAGCACTTTATCCTAAAGCCTCATCTAATTTGACTGATCATCTGCTTAGTTTTAATTACTGTAAGCTAGTGTAAAATTATTAATGAACCTCAATTATCATTTTTAGTTAACTGATGTTTCTTTAGGGCTGGTGTTGATTCATTAGACGAATACCTCCGGGACAACAGCGTTTTCTTTAACTATATATTACTACAAAAGAAATCAAATTTATACTATGAATTTTGGCCTTGGTGACGGCGCTATATTTTCCATATTGATAGGAGACAAAAATATAAATAAGTGTATGTCAGTTACCAGATGATCGTGAGCACTGTCTACCCTATCCAAACTTCTATTGTCTGGGTGGGCAGTGGGAGGGAGGGAGCCTCCTGTTGTCCTGGTGCTCTCAGAGCTAAGGGGCAACACAAGGTCGATATATTTCTGATGTCTATGTTTCGAGTGTTGTGATTTTCCTGATCTGTCTTTGTCTGTTACCATTGGTGTCAGTCAGTAGGGGTTTCCATCATACAAGTAAAATAAACTGAATTACAGCGTTAAACTGCAACTAAACAAACGAATACGTTGCCTGGTAACGCTGTTCTATGAGTATTATTTTAAGTCTTGAACATGTCTTTAGAATCCCCAAACAGATGTTAACTAAAATGTTATAATATATTTTGGGGCACCAGACATTCTTTAAATAATTTTTCCATGACATTATAAATAAACATTGCGTAAAAAGATTAATCATTATGTAACCATTGCTAAATGGTTGCTGAAGATGATGGATGGTTATTGGATTGAGTAATGCAGCATGCTTCACAGTTAGTACTTTATCTGTGTCTGATTGATTGTGGTTTAGGGTCATACACAATTGTTATGAAGGTACCATGATCATGTGAGTGAAATAACCTTCAGTACTGGTGTTCGGCACAACAGCTGATTATCAGGTCGTGTTTACACATGTCTGTTCTGTGACTCCTGTCATGGGGTGACTTTGTGGAAGTACTGTGTGAATGGAAAGAGACAAGGTTTATAGAGTGAAGTATTGTTTGAATCTGTTAGATTACATTCAGGTCAGGGTAAATGTCAACACAGAGGACTGACAGCTTAACCTCTTCACATAAAAACACTTAGTACTGTTTAATCTAGCAGATTTATTGACTGAGGTACTTCTCAGTTCTATGTACTAGTTTATGGGTAAAGTAATGGTTCTTTGGGAGAAGCCAGGCTAATAAAATTATACTTATTACATACATAAAACTGTCATTTCTATAGGCTTCAAGGATATTACTATTTAAAATTTGACATTTGCTCAAAGATATTATTTAAAATATAAGCCCTTCTGTAATTTAATTAAACATTGATGAATTAAAATTTTCATAAAATTCTCTACAGCTCTAAATTTTGTCATGTTTTGAATCACAATCCTTCACTTTGTCCTGCATAGGATCTGGGGCTAAGGTTACTATGCTTCGAGTACAGTCACACTGAATTCACTAAGCAATAGTGGAACAGATTAAAACACTTCACATTTTATGGTGGTTGTAGTGGCTAAACACTGTTGGAGTGCATCGTCGTCATTTGATTTAAGAGAAATTCCTTTGAGTGTGGCGTAACACACCAATCCTTCAATCAATTAATCCTGATGTTGAAAATCTGTTCCTGTGACGCCCTTTTTTAAAACATCTTCCGTTGAGGTCCTCATCGATTGAGGTCTTATTTAAAAACATGTTCCTCTTAGGCCCTTGTTGAATTTTTTTGAGGCCCTTATTGAAAATGTCTTCCCATGAGGCACTTATTAAAGTATCTTCCTCTGCACCCCTTATTACAAGTAATATCTTCCTCTGAAGCTCATATTTAAAACCTCTTCCTGTGAAAAACACCTTCCATTGAGGTCCTCTCAGATTGAGGGCTGTATTAAAAACATCTTCCATTAGGCCCTTATGGAATTTGTTTAGGCCCTTCTTAAAAATCTCTTCCTGTAAGCCACTTATTAAAAACATCTTCCTCTCGGCCCTCATTGGAAACATCTTTCCCTGAGGCCCTCATTGAAAACATGTTCTTGTGGGGCCCATATTAAAAACAACTTCCTCTAAGGCCCTCATTAAAAACATCTTCCTCTGAGACCCTATTTGAAAACATCTTCATCTGAGGCCCTCTTTTTGAAAACATGTTTCTCTGAGGTCCTCATTGAAAACATCTTCATCTGAGGTCCTCATTGAAAACATCTTCATCTGAGGTCCTCATTGAAAACATCTTCATCTGGGGCCCACGATAAAACTTTGTTACCCTTATGCCCTAAACCTGTATGCTAATAAAACTAATGAAGATTGTGAGGCTAAATTCTCTGAGTTTTCCTGAAGTAGAGAGGAAAGATCAGGCCTTACCACTATTGGAATGGGTGGTTGTAGACTGACAGAGCTCTACTGGTGTGGCTTTGTGGTTTAATCTTTAACTGGTGTCTGCTCAAACCCAAACAATAGGCCAGTCTTTATTTTACTGTGTTTCTCTATTTATTTGTTCTTTGAGTGCCTGTCCCCTATCACAAGCACCTAGACAACCAGAATTGTATATATTTCTAGGACAGTCAGTGTGTGGGAATTAGGCTAACATATCTCCGTCTTTCTCCACATAACAAACATGGCATAATAAGGGCCCAGTCCTATTCTGGGCGGACTAGGCTTCTTGGTGTATTGTGAAACCAAAGACATCTTCATTTTTAAGTCCTGTGTGGTAAAGCAGGTTTTGATACATCTTAAGACTATGAACCAAAAACATGATCTAGGTATTTTGGGTAAATTATCTGAATGCCTGGCAGTTCTCTTGAAAAATCATAAGTTAATTTTAAGCATAATGGAGTAACTAAGCAGATATTTGTACATATTGTCGCCTGTCGTGTTTGGCCAGGAATATTCTTGTATCCACACAACTAACCTTTATCAAAGCCTTTTAGACTGTTCCTTCCTTCTATGTACCCTTGTCTAATCATTGTATTTATTCTAATCTCATCAAGACTCTATCTTGAATGAATCCTTTCTAGGTACCTGATTATCAAGCTCAGGGTTATGCTGCTCTTTGACTAAGAGCAGTATACATTATATCCCTCATGTAAGACATAACATGAATTCTTATTTCTTGGTTAGGATTAAAAGAAAACCTAATGCGGGGGACACACGAGCGAATAGAATCACCTAATCGCGATGATTGTACCAATGGCTGAAAACTTTGCCACGTGTGTTCAGTCTGGCAACAACGACTGATCGCCCCAGCCATCCGGCTGACCAGTTGCTTGCATCAAACATGTTCGATTTTTCGGCTGATTTTTAATCACCAGCGATTGATTGCCTGGAGTGATCGCCCGTTAGGATATGAAAGCGAGTTCAGTCGCACGAATCAATGCTGATAAACCAATCCGAGTTCGAGTTCTTCTCACATGACATACAAAACGGCAACTTCCACAAATGAAATCTAAGCAAAATTATTTTCCAAATATTTCTGTTCTCCCATGTCTTAATTTTCTTTTGATGAGTAAATACATTTCCGTTTTAATTTCGCCATATTGGACAAATCACATAACTTATGTCCAAAACTTTCGCTGACAATCAGATTGCGGTGATCAGGTGATAATATTCACCCAGTCAGAGCAGCTGACCTGTGCAAATTTCAATCCCTGCTTAAACAAACTTCTGGTTTTGTGTAAGCCTTGCTGTACATGTACCTATTAATTAGTCTATTGGACTGGTCAAATTACCCTGAGATTTACTACATATATGAACACATTACTGGAAAGCATAGTTGACTTGAATAAACTGGGGTCAGTTGCTTGAAAGAAGATTAGCTGCTAATACTGGTTAGAGATAGACCTACAACATGGTTTGATGCATCTAATAGTGGATTAAATTTAGTAGCTCTTTGAGCCACTGGGCCCTGGACTTTTAATCTGTTACAAAAAAAAAAAACACCCCCCAAAAACACAATTATAGTTGCACTATCCAATACTGGTTAGAGCCTGGAAACTACTTCTCAGTTTTGCCTACCAAACCTACGACCCCCTTCTCCTATTTATACTGTGATAAAGCAAACTGTATATATAGTATAGTATGCCACAACTATACATTTCTGAAGGTTTGACTGTCAGTTGTATATTTGAGTTTTTCGGAACTGCCTAGCCATATTTCTTCCTCTGACACAAATCTTGTTAAGCCAAAGAATTTTAAATGAACAAGCTGGCAAAAGCTCCTGAAATTTGGTTATTCTTTGACCGACTGTTCAAATTGCTTGTGAGTTTTTTCTTTCAAACAAACCCTGGAAAGAGAAGAATTGCTGCCATTCGCAAGGAACTTGACCCTTGAAGATAGACATTTGTTTGACAAGTGCTTTTAAGCTTTAGTTTATTTTTGACCTGCAGGTTATGATTAATTATGTTGATTTCCGTAACTTCACCTTTTTAAATGAAACAAATACATATAAGTCAATGAACTTTAAACTGCTGGAATACATTTCCGAATAGATGTAAACTTTTTGTTAGTTTTGGATAACACTGGAATAACGGAGAAGACCGTTTCCTGTTGCCCTGTTGCTCTCAGGGTTAAGGGACAACAGGAAGCCCTCCTGTTTGTGATGTCTTTGTATTGCATCTTGTGATTGTCTTATATGTGATGATGCCCAGGGTGGTTTCCTTCACACACTGAAGTACCCCATCATAGTCCACACAACTGATTATATTCATTGCTTACTTTACCAGACTACAATCATTGATGACTATACCAGACAACAGAGTATAAACATCACTGAGTTTATCAGATAACACTGTATAATCATAGCTGACTACCAGACAACACTGTATAATCATAGCTGACTCTACCAGACAACACTGTATAATCATAGCTGACTCTACCAGACAACAAAATATTATTATTAAGGACTTTTAATAAGAGACACGATATTTCTATAGCTGACTATAGATGAACCAGAAACCAAGGTATTTAAATAGCTAACGGTACAAAACATCCTAATTTCCTTGTACTTTATATACTTTTAATATACTATGAACTGACTGCTGACTATAAACTTGAGTAAATAAA
The DNA here is from genome assembly GCA_030265115.1 of Mopalia vespertina. NCBI lineage: Eukaryota > Metazoa > Mollusca > Polyplacophora > Chitonida > Mopaliidae > Mopalia > Mopalia vespertina. The sequence continues at coordinate 6,456 of JAQQZZ010112571.1, read as the reverse complement.
AAAAACTAGAAGTCTGAATATATTAACTGCTTAATATACCAGTACAAAACAGTGCAGGTCCAGAAAACCCTGTTTTGTTTGAGAGATCCCTTTTACTCCGATTAAATAGATTTTGTCTTGTTGCCAAATTTGTCTGTGTAATTTGGCATGCACCTTGTGACGATTTTTTTCTGTAAATATACATTTTTGTTGTAATATGTTTGTCCCAAAATAACATAACCTTCACTGAAGGAGCAGGTAGTTTGCAGCTTTTGGCTTGAGCTCAGAGAAGTAGCCTAGCTGATTCAAATTAAACATTAATAAATGTTCAGAATGTGGAGCTGTTTGGAGAATATGTGATGTTAAACAAAGTTTTAAAAACATAAATTTTAGAAGAGTTATTGTGTACCCGAAAATAACAAAAAGGCTCAAATTTAAATTTATATTTTTATCCTCAACACCATCCATTCATGTGACATCATGTCTGTTGATGAATTTGAAAATGTAACTTTTATAAGAGTTTGAAATCTAAAAATATTTGATTGAATAATACATCCTTGTTTCTAAATTTGTTTAAGAGGCTGTGACGTAGCTGAGTTGATTGTGTGTTGGACTGAATGCATTTCAATGTACTGTCTACACATACTAAAATCTTTGTGACTGCCTTTAGACCATTATTTCAAAAGGAAACAATCTGTGGACAACGCAGAATGTGTTTTATAGGTTTCTCTCAGTGTTCCACCAGTATCATAAAAGTGAAATACACTGGAGTACGTCATTAAACACCAATTTATAGTTATTCTATAATAAATAGTAATTGTTCTTCGTTTGTATATAAATATATTTCTAAAAAGTTACCACACTTGCACAGGGATGTTGATTCATTAAAACCGATGAATCATCACATGTTCTAGATAAACTCCCACAGACAATGTACATGTTTATGTGTCATTTATGGCCCAATGGTTTTTTAATCATATATTTCCCGTTAACAATGTTATTATTGTTATGATGACATCCTTCAATATGGGCTGAAAGCTGTTAGCTGTTTCTTTCTCTACATGTGTAAAAAATAATTAAGAAATTACCCTACTAGCTAGAGACCCAAGCTCGAGTCCCTGTGGAGGCAGCAAAAGTTTCTTATTCTACAATAAAAGTATAATTGAGCTATGGTTCACTTGATATTTCTCTTGAAGATGTTTTAAATACAGGTAAATTTTCTTATAGTACATCAATTGAGAGGTGTCGAGGGTATGTAGATACAGCTGTCTCATGTACAGGTAAAATGGCAGCTGAGCCCCTGGGATAGAAGAGCCCCCCCCTGAGGGTATCCCACACCTTAGGCCTCCAAACAAATTAACAGGTGATCACCCCTATTGGGGAACCATTGCTATTTTCATTTCAGCACACCTGTTTGTTTGGTTGTTGTTCTAAGTTTGTCTTTAACTGAGGAATCTGGTTATTAAAACAATGACCTAAGACCATAGGCTAACCACCTCTTTATATAATTAATTGGTAACATTTGGGGTCATCAAAAATACAGTAAATTGTTAATATACTATTCCTGGATATTTAAAAAAAGGGGCCTGGTTTTACCCCAAAAATTAATAAATTTTTTTCAAATTTTAAGTTTCAAAAATTATAATTAAACCTACTACTTGTCAAATCTGACCTTGTTGTTGAGCATTTTATAGTTAAGAAATATAGCTGATATTGCTTGTAATGGTTAATATAGCCTTACTAGATTTACAATTATCTTCAAAAAGAATTGATAAAAGAACTTTTGCCATATGAAAATTTGCACTTTGGAAAACGAAAAAGCTTTTTGTGAGAACATGCAATATTAATTTATCTGTCTGACATTAACTGTCATTAGTTAGAAATAGAAGTCCTAAAAATATTTTTTTTTAGAAATTCCATTTCCGATATAGGGTTGATTAATTTGAGTATTAGATGTAAGTATATATAAGGTGATATGAACTGTATATGCCGAGTAGTAATTTTAGTAAGCGGACATCCGCTTGTTTCTAGTCGAGGCAGTGAGAACCAACTATTACATAGCCTTCACTTAAATGTCACTTGATGGTACCTGTTATAATGAAATATGACTGTTGTGTAGAGGAAATTTAGTATCCTGTAGTCCTCTTATCTACTTCCAGGTTTTATTTTGTAATTTCTTCTGTGCGGTGAAGACCGATTTATTAGTAATGGAATTCAATATTTTTATTTCATGAAAATTTATCAACAGGCATTTTGTGGTTAGTTTATTTTAAAGGATTGTTAGACATTTAAACAAATTTAAGTCGAGTTCACTTTATATATATGAGGGTAGTATTGTTGTAAAGAATTGACAGAAAGAATGTAATGATCTTGAAAAGCTGACAGTACCAATCACAGGTTCAAGTCCCCCTGGTATATGAGATAGTCACACAATGGGTGATTTTAACAAAGTTTCCTTTCACTCAGTTTCAACCTGTATTTTAGTAAGGAAAATTGAGAAGTGATCACCCTTTAGTATGACGTCAAACAAACACAAATAAAAGCTGACACCATAAATATACTTCAGTTATACTGACCTTAACTAAGGACCTTTTTAAGGGAATGTTTACCAATAGTGCAATTAGTAATTGATATCAGTGAAACTAAGAATTAATAACACTATTGTAAAAAAAAAAATCTTTTTGAAATAATATTAGCAAAACATTAAAACATGACAGGGAATTAAAACAATTTAAATAATGATTACATGTACCACGATCAATATCAATGTGAACCAATTGATTGTTTGTCTGGGGTTTAACACTGTACTTAAGGTTATTTCACTCATAGCCCAATGTTAGAAGGAAACCAATACTGGCAACAAGCAAAAATATCACAGGACAAATACAGGACACTCACAGGGCAATACAAAGAGACACCACATACACATATTGGCTTCCTTATTCCACTTCAGCTCAGAAAGAGCCATGGCAACAGGAAGCTCCCTCCAACCACCTGCTCAATGTGAACCAAAGGCAGGCGTTAAAGTTTCTGTTCTATTTCTTACATCATAGACTGATATATTTTCATTCGAGGAGTGGATTCAATGTAACTCCATTACTTCATGTAATGAACAAATGACCTGTGTAAAGAGATTACAATGTAGTCAGTGGCAGTATATGAAGAATTGGTCATACATGTGAATACATGTATGGTATTATGAACAGAAGGAAATTTGTCTCGTTCGTGACATATCCAGAAATGTCATTTGAAATTGTCAGCAAATATGTATTGAATTTGCAAATTTGGGGTTATTATGTTCTCGCTGTTTCGCTTATCCGGATTCGAGTCTGCCTCGTTTTATTAAGTCATGTCTGACCTATAGATGTTTTGTATATAACTAAGTTCTATGTACTTATATACTTATTCATCCTTATTTTATTAAGATCATCACAGTTTAATTCAAAGAATGTGCTGTCTTTGCTGTAAGCTCTAATACTTATTTCAGATGGGTTTATTTCTTTCTTTGTTTGATTGGATTAAATGTAGTACTTAAGGTTATTTCACTCATAGGATGATGTGACAGCCCAATGGGCGATTGAAACCAATTATCAGGACAGAAGTCCAAACAAAAACATCTTAAATAGTTCGGCTTCATTTTGGTGCTCCTCCCAAAGAACCAATATTCCTTTTTTTGGTTTCAAGTGTTTTAGTATCTGCAGGTTTATGGTACTGTTGACTAGCACAAGTGTTGCATTTATTCGAGATGCACAAAATTGTAACATTTGCCAGCAACATTTCAAATTGAATTATTTAACAAAAAAAGGATTTAAAATCTTCTTGTTATATGAGCTAAGTTAAATAGGAAGTTCAGTTTTGTGCACTCTGATAAGCTTTACACCACATCATGTAGTGTCTAACAGTGGTCATGGGAGAAAAGCTTTTAATAAAGCTATTTATCTTGTTAGGTGTTGTACATTGGGAAAGGAGGTGTTGAATGGGTAAGTACTACCATTGGCTCATCACTAAAACATCTCAACAAGTAGGAGGCTTTTTAATTTGTCTCCTGGTGAATTTGGCAAAAATGTGTGCAAAAACAGATGTGAATTGCGAAGCGGACATGGCTAATCTGTTTGGGCTGTTCTCTTCAATGTTGAACATGTGAAATGATGATAGTGGTCAGCTGGTAATATTCCCACTGGCCCCAGGGGGTTCTCTCAGGCCTACTCTCAAACCCTCCTGCCTGCGAGGAGAGCCTTCCCCTAGCTTCTGCCTTTTGGCTTCCCCTGCTTGCCCCTGGTTTCCCTTACTCCCTGTCAGCCACTTGACCAGTGACTGGTCATAAAAACCCTGGGTAAACAGTTAGCTGACAACACCTTCAGTCAGACCCTTTAACTTTATCTTACACTGTTTGTTCAGATTCCTACAACATCTGTACATTATGATTGCTGCATGCAGATTCCTGACAAAAAAACTCCAAGGATATCTGGAAGCTATAGACATGCTTCATGCAGAGACTGGGGTATACGTGATAGGAGAAATCTGCTCATCAAATTCTAGACTTGCTAAAACAAAGATTAATTCTATCACTCAGGCACCTCCGCTAAAATATCGAAAAGGAGTTAGACTTTCACTGACCCCCATGCTGGTATTGAACCCATGGCCCCAATGATTTGGATTGGCAAAATCTCAAACATGATTTGAACTTTTTGCCATTCAGAAACTAACCTGAATAGGTATTAACAGGGAAAATACATTTAAAATTACAGGTGGCACCGTGGGAAAATTCTTCTTTTCAAATCAGTTGCAAATAAACTACATAACAATATCGTATGCCTTTTTCTAATGATTTCTGTTTGAAATCATTCTTGATTGAGCTAGACTGAAAATTTCACACTGTATCATCTGACAATTAAGATTTTACTGTTCAAAAGATGGCAATCTCATCACTTTTTGGAAGAGTTGATATTTGGGGAAATATAATACAATTGTGTGTACTTCTACCAGTTATCTGAATTAAAATCTAAAAAAGGAGAGAAATCTAATCACTTCCTTCTTGGAATAGATGATATTTGGCGGAAAATGTAAATACAAATGTATTTACTTGTACCACCTATCTAAAATAAAAACATTTTCATGTTATTGCCTACACAAATAGACTAATTCCGAAAAACTATAACTTCATTTTGACTCAATATTTCAGCATTTAGTATGCCATCATCAGGATGATGAAATATTGAGTCAAAGTGAAGTTATCGTTTTTTGGACATTACACTGCTTGTGTATTATGTTAAACTTTTCAGTGGAACTTATGGTTTTTATTGCCAACTTATTCTTCAGTTTAACTTTTTTCTGTTCAAAATTTTTAAATATTGATGACAATAACCTCCCCAGAGTTGGATCTTAGATTTGGTCAGTTTGAAAGTCTTCATTGAGAACTGATTTTTGTTGTTGTTAAGTTCTGAAAAACATGTAACATGGTATCGCTCGGTGTTATATCTGCTGATTTCTTTGATCACAGGAAATCCGGCAAACAGCAACTAGGAGAACACTTGAAAACTGCCAGTCTTGAAAACTTTACATATGTCTTGGGTAACCAACTAATAAATCAGTTGCCCCAAAGAGGCTGTCAGGGAGCATGGATAGCTTGAACCATGACATGTGGTTGACACTGGCGGTTCCTATATTAACGTATCAATCTTTATGGCTTTTCTTTCAATGGCTCCATCACCCATGTAAGTTCTGACCCCAGACCTTAGCTCACTCATTATTTGATTTCTTTATGATCGTTTCTTTATGTGGTTTTGTCAACTTGACCGGGGTGTACGCTGAGGCATACAGTCGAGCCGCCTTTGTTACACCGCACATACTGATTATCAGGTTTCTTTGCCGTTTCTTATAGTTTTGAGCACATTGAATCATACCACAGGTCAAAGGGCAACATAAAGCTAATCTTTGTGATGTGTTTATAAAGCATTCTGTGATTCTCTGGTTTTTTTTTTACTAAATTGTCTTTGTAGACAGTAGTGTGGAGAGTGGTTTTCTTCACCCAGTGGACTGGCATGCCGTGGTATAAATGAAAAAAAAAAACCCAAAACCAAATCAAACAAACAAAATCAAAGAAAGTATGGCACAGCTAGGATGGGAGAATACAGCCTTTTGCAATTTCTTGCTTGTTTGACCTACAATGTTGCAGAGAAGAATAAAAAAAAGTTCAATTTGTCCCAAAATGTTCAATCTTGAAGCATAGTTCAATATCGATGATGACATTTACAAGAGGGAGTTATATGATTAAGAAAATATCAGACATTTGAAAAAAAAAAAAAAAAAGAAGAATCGGTAATCGTTATATCAGTTTAAATTATTATGTAATATTGAAGAAAAAAGTCAGCTGTTTGTGTTTGATAGAAATGGATTCTAGCTGCATTTCAACACAGTTCAAATGAAAGAACATATGCTGAGTGATATTCACCATTCTTTCAGCTGTTATCCCCCCCC
>JAQQZZ010112539.1:0-15257 GCA_030265115.1 Mopalia vespertina | reverse complement strand
GAAACCAGACAAGATGGCTCGTTGATACCTTAGAGTTGGAATCTCCGCAGGTAGGTCCACGAATAATGTTTAGAATGGGCGTAAATTGTGCGGTCGTAGCAAGACAAATTACAGCTGTATAAATACACCGGGACTATGCTATGATGCCATTCAGGTGTACATTAATCCAGTTCCCTTTTTAAAGATACCAGTCACCCAAATCAAACAAACAAACAAATTATAAAGATATATACTTACAAGTTTGATCATTTTTAAATGAATAAAATTGTTCAATTTTATGTTGACCTAGACAACACATTTTTAAATTTTTATGCACGAGTGGCTTAGTCACTTCCTGGCAAAACAGTAATGGTGCGGGTTTATCCCAAAGTTCCCAGTCTGCGTTTAAAAGCTAGATGGTACTCGATGGTTACAAAATGGCTTTTCCCACCAGATCAGTTATTTGTAGTGGTTCTTTAAACGTAGCTTACTCACAGGCGCTGTGAAAAATGAGGCGAGGGCCCAGGCCGCTTTCCAGTTCTGCACAGCCGTCTTTTTTTTTTTCGCCATACATGTATAAAACTAATAATTTCTCCCAGAGACCAGTTTCTAAATAGATCTTAATGCGAGGTTGTTTAGATTTGTGTGCTATAACAGGTTTAATATGGTTAACTAGGACTTTTGATGTCTGTCTTCCATCTCATTTTTCGGTTATCGAATCCGAGTTTAGTTCACCAGGTGGCGATGTTGCTTATCAGAGGTTTTTTTTTACACCAGATCGGTTTATTTGTACTGTTCCTATCATCTTGCTGACCACAGAGGCTGTGAATAATCGTGGCTGGATGTGGTGGAGTGAGTTTTCTATAGGGGCCGGTGGACTTCTCATTTTATTTATTTGATCTTAACGGTTTTCATAATCCAGCCTATACATCTTTCTTCTCCGACGTTAAGTCAGATAAAGTTTGTCTAAGTTAGTTTTTCTTTCAGATATTCTTTTTACAATTAGCTCTGGCAGAGTGACTTACTAATAATTTTTTTTTACACTAAATGTATAGGAATGTCCAGGGGTTGGGTGTTATATCATTATCAATTAAATTTTTCACGAACTACTGGTAGTTACATTTCCACTAATTACTCTAGCGGTTTCTATTTCACGTTCCTTTGTTGTAATGAGCGGCAATTCTCATGGCTAATGCTACGTTCCCACTATCACGATTTGCGGCACGATTGAAATCGTCTTACTCATGGTGATCCTTTCAGATCTTGAGGCCAGTCTTGTTAATCGTAGTTTTGGACAGTTACGCTAGGTTCCCACTAGCAGGATTGGCAGCACGATTGAAATCGTCGTGGTAAGATCAGATCTTGAGGTCAGCCTTGTTGATCATAGAAATTTTTTGAACCATCCAAAACTTTCTGCGATCAACACGACTGACCTCAAGATCGGATAGGATTACTCCACGATTAAGAAGACAATTTCAATTGTGATAGTGCTAAGCATTAACGTTAAAAAATGGTAGAATTTGTTTTAAAACTAGGTAGAAATGGAGACATAAACATAACGGCCTAATTTGTTGATTTTGTTTTTACTGTTCTACAAGGGTCAACTTTTGGTTGAAATTTGCTCAGGTCTACAAAAAAACATCCATTCTCCAACAGATATAGGCACTGGACAAGACTAAGTAGGTCAATTGCAGGGACAGCTTTAGCGAGCCATTTCATTCAGCGTCTCTCACAACAGGCTGTGATAGGCTGAACAGTGTTGAACACTGGCTTTCCTGTTAGGTTTATATGCTTTACTTATGCACAAGTCCAGTAAATTTTTGTTTTTGCCGTCACAAAAAAAGAACGGAGATAAACCCAGATTTCTTTTTCATTTTTGTCGGTTCGACCAAAGAAATCAAAATCTGACAAAAAAACGGAAGATTTACACCTCTGGATATAACTGTTACTTTAAATGATCAAAGCAACTCCTCAATTATTTTAATATTTATTTTATTACAACAATCCACATTACAGATGATAAATGAAAGGATGAGATGACAAAGTGAAATGAAGAATGAATGCAATGAGTTGGTGAGTGTTCATGGAACACTGTACATTTAGTTTGTTTACGTCCGAGAAACCAGCCTTGCTCGCAACCCTCTCAATCACCGCCACTTAAATCACGGTCAACAAAATTTCTTTAAAAGTAAAATGTAAAACATATTTCTGGCCTCTAGTAAGGTCTGGATCGCCTATCTCTATCGTCACGTCTGAAAAGAAAGAAAAACTTAATATTAAAACATGTAAGTGAATTCATTTGAACTAGACACTCTAGTCTCGTTGGATATTCTGTCAACCTTTCACTCTAGCGATATTTATAGTATTCAAACTTCACCATAAAATCCTTTATATAAATAAAAACCTGGCAGAAAGTGTTAATAAATTTTACTCACAGCTCCAACATTAAAATGATCCCACAAAAACATAAAAGTAATTTTGTTTTAACTGGACAGGTAGCAATATTTTTTCCTTGTTTTAAAACAATTTGACGTCTGGGTGACATTGGTTCATATTTACTTTATAATGCTGGTCAGAACAGACCTATAAGAATTTTTTTTAGTTCTGCAGCACAGCACTATTAAGACTTTCCATACAAATCAGATATTGAAATCGTAAGGAGATAAGACAAATTGAAAAGACTTACCCTCCGCGACCTCCTCTTCCACCACGGTCACCAAAACCTCCTCGAGGACCACCACGGAAACCACCACGACCACCGCGATCAAATCCATCTCTGCCACCTCGGCCACCATATCCACCCCGTCCACCACCACGGTCCCCAAAGCCTCGGCCACCGCCAAATCCACGACCTCTACCACGACCTCTGCGTCCTGAATTTTAAACAAATATCTGTTTAGTATGTGCAGTATGTAAAACAAACAGAAATGATGGATGTTTAGGCCGGCTATGCTCAAGGGTATTTCAGTTATATGATGGCAGTGTATAAGAATAATAATTCACACTAGCACAACCATAAAATGTAAAAGTGTTTTGATCGAGTTGTAAGTTAATTTTTATCCAATGCTAAGTAAAGACAGTATTGCTACTCTCGAAACAAGCTGCCATTAGCCTCTAACAATGATGGTTAATCACAATATGTACATCTGAGCCTATTATAGGGTTGGTTTGATTGGGTTTTAACATCGCTCTCAAGGGTACTTCACTTATATGACGGCCTGTCCAATTCAGAGTTACTCGCCTAATTCAAGGGAAAACAGAGGAAACCTCACAAAAACCACCCCCGCAATTACCGGAGCTACATCATGTGACTCGCTCTTATACATAATGGTTGACCGACAGACTTGATCCTGTGGACAGTACATCGGAGTATGAGAAAGCACACTCGCTAACCACAGCCCCTTCCATAGGGAGTATTCCGACAAACGAAACATAATAAACTACCCACTAGATCATTTACAACTACATTCATTTGATGAAAAAAAAAAAAAAGGATATCAATTTGGTTCAGGTAATCCTGTAAGATTCTAACAATAAGACAAATCAACAGGTTCTTACCGTCATCCCCATCAGAACCTCCATCTCCATCAGGTTTAGGCGTTTGACACAAGTTACACTCGTTTCTCCAGCCAAAGTTTGCATTTCCACAACCACTGAATAGGTAAACAAAAGTTGGTTTGAATTGACAGATCAACATACAAACAGACTGCCCACCACACTGCTCACACAAAGTTACAAGTACATAATTATCTACATTAGATGAAAACATGCCAATATTGGAGGAAATTGATTTTACTTGCTATGTTTAGATTGATGGATTGATGTTTTACGTCGTGCTTAAGGGTATTTCACTTATATGACAGCAGTATATTCGATCAATAATGGACACTAAGAGAACCAAGATGTGAAGCGTTGCCATACTGTTTGAAAGTTAATTTTCCTCCATTGCTAAGTAAAGACAGCATCGCTACTCTTCAAACAAACTGCCCTTAGCCAGAGGACTGCTATGTGAAGAGCTGCACAACACTATACATGACAACTGTTGCGAAATCATCCACTGAAAACAGACAGTATTGGGAGGACAAGCCACTTACTCGCTGGGACACGTCCAATCTCCTTGTCTGGGTGGACCTCCACCACCGCCGCCTCTACCACCATCTCTGTCAAAACCCCCACGACCTCTACCACCATCATATCCGCCACGTCCACGTCCTGCAAAAATTGTTATTCCCTTTATTTGGTTTGTCTGAATTACCACTTGCGTAATTTCCAGTGTATTGACCAATCACAAACCTGAACAGCCATTGTTAGAATCTCCTCCAAACTAGGGTTCATGTATTCATTCACGATTTTATGCAACAATTAAATATAGAATATTGGAAAATGTGAATCATATGGGTAAAGAAAAGCAACTTCTGCATCCATCAAAAGAAAAAAAAAAAATCTACAAAAAGAGATTCTATTTTGGACAAAAGTTAGATTTTGCCAGAGCCACTTTCTAAGACTCCTCATATACCGGACAGATGGACTAACCAGTGAACAGTTCATCGAAGAAGATTTAGTAAGTGCACATGCTAACAACTAATCCATGACTGCGGGGTCCTTTATAAAAGACCTGGGATAGATCAATTTAAGTCAAAAGTAAAATAATTTAATGCGGACACAGAAATTTCTAATTCCATAAAAAGGCTTGAATTGATTTTTCCGTAGTAAAAAAAATAAATTCTATACTGAAACTAATAGCTAAACTTGGAAATTAGTTGTGCTGTCAAGCAGTAAATGAAATACATACCACCACCACCTCCTCCTCCTCCACCTCCACCACCACCTCCACGCCCTCCACGCCCTCGTGGGCCGGAGGAAAATGCTGAAGCCTTCCTCTGTGCTAGCTCCACATTTATAGAGGGACCACCAGCAAATGGTTGACCTGAAAAACAAGAAAATACAGGTTAACCAAGAGAAATTAAAATAGATTAATCTTAACTGGTCTCGGATTACCCAATGAATATTGCATGAAAGCCAGCAAGACTAAACTAACCAATCACCAAATTTCTTGTTAGTTTGATTTTATTGGAGACTTGTAAATCCTTAATTTAAATAAGGAAGAGTGGTGATGCCTTTAGGTCTAGAAATCAAATGTACATGTTCATTTTAGAGAATGAGATGAACTAATTAATGAAACCAGTAGAACTTGATTAGGATTTGGGATAATACAGCATTTTAGCCCTGAAGACTGAAGGGCCAGTAAAGCCAGTTGTGAATTTCCCAGGTGTCTTCAAACCTTTCATGGTAAAATGGAGATTACTGAAATGAAAAATATGTTAATCTGTCCGTATGTGATGCTGACAAAGTTACCATAAATATATTAAGTATGCCACCCTTGATTTCCACTTGCCATGTGGTCACTAAATAGCCAAATCAAACGTATCCACAAATAAGGAGAAAAGAGTAAAACAAAGCCTATTAGAAGTGAGTGAGTAACAGAACATGTTTAAATAATGTAACAAGTGTGGACATCTGACCAATGGGTACTGTATAAACATTATTTAAGATATTCTTAAGAAATCGGAGAACACAATAAAATGGTTTAATTGGAATTTGATTACATTGGAGAACTTTAGTAACACATCTTGGAACTTTAGTTTTGTGCTTAAGCTGAAGCAATGAAAATGATCCCAGGTTGTATAAAGCCACACTGATTGGCATCCACCTGGATTGCTAGAATGTAGACTCTAAAATTTTTAACTGTTTTTATAAAGCTAACATTTTCAAAATCCTGCCAAATTAAATCGTAAGATATGTCCACAAAACTTAATACCCTGTGGTCAAAATAAATCGCACACAATGAAACAGATCAAAAATACATTTAAACTGAACTATACATTCTTTGAAAACACAGCAAGTAACTTAGATAAAATAAGTCTTGTGACAACTTATACAATTGCATGCTAAATAACAAAATATAGAAGCTGTATGGCCATCCCTGTACACATGGACTAATGAAAGGATTTGCTAAGGCTGCCAGACAAATAACACTTCAGCAAAACCTGGGTGAACTGAACCATATAATAGACTACTGCCGTACGGCCTCGGCAATGAGTTACATGAATATTCAACTGTTCGTTAACACAGGTTAAGCTGTTTAAAGCTACACATGAGATCTCTGGGCAGTGACAGGCATGCCCAGCCACTACTTGTTGGGCAAAATACAAACATTTAAATCCATTATCCTAATCAATGAAGATCAACCATGAACAAAATGAGACGATGCAACAAACATGTGAACATGAACAAATTGGACGATCTTGTAGAAAAGTCGAGAATAAATGATAAAGTGCAGCATGGGGTTATTAAAATGCACATCGACTTCAGATAGATTGAGGTACAGACCATTAAACCATCTGATAGCAGCTGTGGCTGTTTCGGGGTCATCGAAGGTCACAGTTGCCTCCCCCTTTGGTCGGTTTGTCTTTTTGTCCTTGTAGATCCAGATCTTAGGCCCCATCGTCTTCTTATCGATCTGTGTGCAGATTCATCGAGGAACAGCGATTAACTAAATGCCCGTATGTGTGTGGTGTGGATTTGCTTGTAGATAAACACGTACTTCACAAATTTAACTATTTTAATTACTAAGTCACCCACAGCAGATAATCTCTCAATCCTTTATAAATCCAGGTTTGATTTCCAATTGCCCAATATTTATAATCTTTTTTTTATCCTGAAAAGATGTGCTAGTAACATGGACCGTACACATATATCCTTATGGATATTAAATGAGTGGAGTTAATTTGGTAGTTTAATTTTATAGTTCCAACGTTGATCCGGCTTCACATTTAAACACAAAATTAGCATTTTTGCCAAAATAACCATCTTAGTGGGTTATTTCACCATTCATATTAGATACCTCATTTTTGTATTTTCACGAAGTATTTGTGAACATGATAAAAATACTTTACCTTGTATTCCAATTTTCTTCATATTATAGTAAAAAAAAAAAAATTCTAAAGAGTTTAATGAAAAGGGGAACCCACAAATTTTGCTATTTTTACTTGAAAAATGCCCAAATTATTTTTATAACCAATTGTATTGTTACTCAATTAGTATGAAATTCATGAAATTTTACATTCATGCTAGATAGATCAAATGATGAATTTGAAAAATAAAATAAAATAACTTTGAAATGGATTTTAAAAAAAAAGTGAACAGTTGGAAGTTTAAGTTTTTTTGTGTAGAAAATTGGAATGTAGAAAAGTACCTTTATGACTCCAATACTGCCAAAGTGATTTTTCAGATCATCCTCGCCGACATTTTCTGGTAGGCCCGACACAAATATAGTATCCAATTGAGTCTCCATTTGCTCTAGGAGAGGGCGTATAGAAAAAGAGTTGGAGTGAGTGATAAATAGCCAACAGGGGATAGGCCATGCAAATAAGCTTTATAACACTACATTAAGGTCTCTTCTACAAAGCAGTGGCAAAGTTGGGTTTTCAATTTAGTATAACCAGTGAGATGGTCTTCGAGACTGGTTACACACACATTGGCAGAACACTGATAATAATTTGGATACAAAGCTTTTACTGAAGCAAGAATTCTCAAATTTTGGGTCAAGTTTCCAGCATATATCTTAGTTTCAGGATAAAGTGGACCCGGATTGTAAATAGAGACCCTAATACAGATTACACATTCATGTAGAAGGGAAACAATGCTGCACACATAATGTAACTCTCGTGCATATTTGGTCATTGTCCTATCACACAGGAAGAATGTATCCTCCAACTAATTCACTACATCTTGCAGAGACTGGCAAGACCTTCAGGCAAGCTGTATTCCAACAGACATAATTGAACCTAATTGAATCCTAATCTTCCAATAACTTTATAATGGGTAAAACTACAGTTCCTCCAGACAGATGGGACACCTCTACATTCTTCAACAAAACTTTCATGAAGTGAAAATAACTCACTGCAGCTATCCACTGACAAAACACAATAGCAGAACAATACAATAAAACACAAAATAAAATTTAAAAAAAAAAAAAAAAAATCAGAAATAACGGTTGGAGTCTTCCATTGTTTTGTGAGCATAAAAAATAAAAGTTGCAACAATACCACGATGTACAGGAGGTGCAGAATTTTGTGCATTTTTAGCTAAACATAAGTATAGTATCTAAATGGCAAATATAAGGGTGGCAACTTCTTTGTACAGATCAAAATATAACTCAATCCTAGACAGAGTGGCAGACACCAAACAAAATACATGTATATATATCAATTCTTCAGATTAAGTAAGATTCTTTTCAGATAAGAAGTGTTTATGCGACCATCAGATAAAACCATGTCATTTTCACATGGACAATAACCAGTCCAGCGATTTGTTTGATTGGGGTTTAACGACGTACCCAAGGGTATTTCACTTATATGAAGATTGATAGTCCCATCACGGTTCCTTGCTTAAATACGGTGGAAAAGCTGAGAGGAAATCTCATCAAAACCACCCCTGCAATTTCTGGAGCCACATCGGGCAACTCTCATACTGGATGGTGGACGGGGACACTCCAGTAATGGACAAATTTTTAAACTTATGTTCATGCAAAGTTTCGACTTATATAACAGGGCAAAAATAATATCGAGGCATCTAATGGTCTCCCAATCACTTTTGGTTGATCTTAGTAACTGTGGACTGTAATGGAGGTCATGGAATAGCAATCAACATTCTGGAGTACAATTTAAACGTGCTTATGTTTAATAAGGGGGTTTAAAAGTACATGTAGTACTCAAGGGTATTTCACTTAAATGATTGTCCCGGCCTTACTACTTGAAAACATGGAGGAAACTTTTGGCTGGCGGAGTTCATTTCTCATGAGACTCGTTCATATATGCGAGATGGACAAGTGGCCTAGAACTGGTGAGTGGTACATCAATAGGGTATCAGTAGTCAGATACTCTAACTATTGTCAGATACTTTAACTATTGATCCAGGGCTTCAAAAAATATTGAGAAATACCAAAGAAAGAAAAGCTTGATTGGGGTTTAACATCACACTAAAGAAAGATTAAAATGTACTAACCTCCAGCCCCATATGTACTACCTGTAAACATAGAAAAGTTGGGATTAAAAAAATTTCTATGAAATAATTAAATCCTTATAAAGCTACATTATAGTATCAGTAATACAGTGATAATCTGAACAGAGTTTTACTTTTTATGAGAATGGAACAAAAAATTTCAAAATTAAGATTTCTTAAAAACATTTCTGTAGATATGCTTTAATTGTTCACTGTTTTACTGATGAAAAGTAGCCGCATAAGGCACAATATTAGACATAGAAAATCAGCACATTAGCACTGGGGCCACTTTCACATAATGCTGTGCAACATTCACATCTCCCTACATTTTTACACCTTAGTTTAACTGGTGTTAAAAACAAAATCTTATCCTACTTTAGTTTTTTGTTTTACAAGATATTGTGAAAGTGGCCCCTAGACCATATAAAACATGTTATTTTAGACTACACCAGTTGCTATATATTGCCAAGCCGGTTTTAAAATATCATTGTTGTGGTAGTCTGTTTTAAATATGTTACCCAGCTATAGTTTTCTACATTTCTAGAACCGTTATCTATTATGTTGTTCCGTACAAGTTCTACTCTTAAGAGAACATTGTACAAGGTTCTTTAAGTGTGGGAACCTTGACAACGCAGAACCACTACAATGCAAAAAGCATGCACTGAAGGTGTTTAAAACCAACCTGTAGCTGTTTATATTGTAATTGATTGATAAAACCTTTAAGCTACAGGTTATGGATAATGAAACCATTGTATTGAAGGCCATTAATCAGGTGACCGTTGAAAGTTTCTAACCTGGGAGACCGCAATAATGGAAACACTTCTAATAACCTTAAATCGAAATAGTGAACATAACATAATTAAACCCTCAGTTAAATTTATTTTTGAGTACACGAAAATACAAATTGGCCGTACTAATAGTTAGTTTTTTGCATTGGCATAAACAATTTGCCAGGGCAATTTTCCTTATATATGTGAAGGTAACGACGTCATCGGTTTCACCGTAAACTCATGTCTTTCCAAAACGCAATTCTAAAAAAGCTTTTATCGAAAGGCTTTACCTAACCCTTGAATGTGTTAAATTGGTTGTATTGGGACAACTTTTACTGGATTAAAAACAGTTTACAAACAGGTAACTGAAGGAAAAGATTCCTCCATTTTATTTTTATGAACAAACGCTGTCCCAGGTAACTTTTCTGCCGCGGTTGACTATAAACACCTCTAATTGCCATTGCAAGTTACCTCTTGCACCAATATGATTGCAGAGTAACACATAATCAGGACTATGGCAAGCATATATTGTAGTTATTCACACCAAATCTACATGTGTTCAGAATAGCAGCTGCCAGTCCATACATTTAAAATTGCGCTTTGTTTTGTACCCATTATCTTCAAGTTTTGCGGGAAAATCCAAAATGTACAGGTATCAACGATCAAACAAAGTATATAGTCTTTTTGTGATAGATTTGAATAGATACCACAATCAACCACATCTGCCGTTAAGACTGGACACTGTTGATCCCAGATGGAATTTAATAACACCTAATATTATACAAAAGACTTTAAAATACCATATGGCATTTTGTTACAGCCTCTGTAGGTCATTTACTTTAAAAAAACAAAAAAACTCTCGATGCCATTTTGCATCCAACCCCTAATACGATAAGACTTGAAAAATAGTGTTAATGCCAGGTCAATATGTGAACCTCCCTAACGTTAAAAAATAATATATTCCAGATGCCAGTTTGTGACAAACCCATAATAAATGGCAAGAAAATACCTTCGGTACCATATTACATTTTGTGAAAACCTGTTAGTACTGTTGGATGAAAAAAAAAAAAAAATTAAAATCTTCTGGATGCCATATAGCCTTTTGTAAAAATCTCTATTTTGTTTAACCTAAACAATTTCCTGGCCAACCCCTAACATTATATGGAAAGACTTTAAAATATTATCAATACCCTGTGGTCTCCCAGCAGTGGTGTAACTGAAACATTTGCTCTTTGCCCCAGGTAAGCAAAAGTTACCTCTGGATTCAGTTGCCCTGAAGGGCAAGTGGTTTTTCAGCATGGGTTTTGTTTTGACATAGTTGATGTAATAGATTTTAACCGGACCAACTATATTTTCAAGTTTACACCACTGACAACCACTTCACTTTTAATTGTTCAACATTAAATTATCCAGTTGCCATTTTGTGACATACCATTATACACTTTGATGCCAGATTATACATTTCTGGCAACCTTTATAGTATTGTTGATACCACACGGCATTTTGTGAGCTCCAGCTTTCCATACACCTAAATTATTTGGATGTCCTGGCATTTTGGGATAGCCAAAAAATTTATGGCTGAAAACACAGTACCATATTGTGACCTATTTAACCTGGTAGACTTTTAAAATAATGTTCATATCGAATGGCATTTGGCGACGGCATGAAACTTTATACAGGAAGACTTGTTAAAAAAATAAAATACGGTTTACACCAAGGTATTTTGTGGAGCCCAAGAAACACTGTTCTTTTGACGCCAGATGGCATTTTGTGATAACCCTCTTAATTTGCATTGTTCGGCTTAATGCTTTTTTAATGACCTACAGTACTGTAATGACCCGATATTAATATAACAACCAGAAATATAACGAGAATATATAAGTTAAAGTAGAGGCTGTTGAGCTGTCTACTACCACTTACCACCCTTGTTGTAACCTCCTGATCTGCCGCCGCTGAAATAACACAAACACTGATTAGAAAGCACAGCCAACAATACGAGAGGATCGAAATCCACTGTACTGTAAGCTGGCTAGCCAATCAGAAGCCAGCTTCAAACTGGATTTCTGTTGTCTTCAGTCTTCATATGGTTTTCACCTAGCAGTCAACCACTTTTGTTTTGGGTTATCTTTGGTACACATCGTACACCACACCATTTGTTTTGATTTTCACTTTTGGAATTTTCGTATTTCCCTATAATATCCCGGAAAACTGGGAGGATTACATTTCACTCCCTCTAAGTACTACCTGTTTGTTACACCTTTATTGTACAACCTACAGTGGCTCTGGTTAAATCAAACACAATCATAGCATTAAGCTACATATATTAAGATACAACAGTTGCACCAACAATACACAAAACAATAGCACAATACAGCTAGTCCCCCTTAAATGTTTCACATGTGGTCCACATTTTTGTGAATCCTCTTTCAGAGTTTGATGTTTTATCCACTGCTTAAGATCATGAAATGTAATGTTGGGTGCTGTTGGAGAGAGGCAAGACATCAAATACACTGTGATTAACACATGCACTAAGGCTTTATGCAAAACAGAGATCCTTAACCAAGAATATTGTACTGCAATCGAGGGACGCAGAACAAACCCTAACTTTTTTAAGTGGATTAAATTTTATAAGGTTGCAGTATCCTTGGGAAGCTAAATCTGTCAATTTACAACAAAATTCAAGCGTAGAATCCACTTTTACGTATCACATCTTTGATGGTTTGGAATGAGCAAATCTGATACACATATATGACTATACCATTTGTAAGTATGACATGTACTTTCTTGAATAGTTTGATTGGGGTTTAACGCCGTACTTTAGTTTTTTTACTCCACTGACTGCGTGCCGGCCCAATGGGTGAAGGAGACCACCCCTGACAACAAACAAAAAAAAGCTTTTTCAGGCATCCAAGGAAAATCAATTTTACACTTTTCTCAGTTCTTTTACTCGTGTGAAGGAAATCACCCATTACATTTTTGGCAGCAGGATATAGTTATAATACATCAGACCTGTACCATTATCTTTTGTGGCAGAACTTTAAAATCGATCCTCTAATATTTTGTGAGATAACCTAACATTTGCATTTTCCCCTGGTTTGCCGAAATGTTAAATACATAAATGTGCCTTTGTGAAAAATAAAGCAAAATTGCTTTAAAATACAATCTTCATTGATAATCGGTTGAAAACATTTGTCAAAAAAAGTGACAAAATGCAACTGTAGACTGCAAACAATTTGTGAAACCTATAAATGGGTCCTCCTAAATTAGGTTTGCATAACCATGGGGAAAACCCGTTCTGTTCGTTCTCCCCAACAGCACAGGCCTGATCATAACGTAATCGGTCAAGAGTTGTCCCTTTGCTTTATGTGCACAGTAAATCAATACAGATTTGCTACAGAATCGGCTGTTTACAATGATTGCCTTCATTAATTAATCCTTTGAGGTGATATCCAGTGACTGTAAGGTGTTTTTCTTACCAGCAGCATTCAAAGCACATGATTGAAGATTCAGATGCTCCTTTATTTCATATTATTAGCCAGAAATCAAGAAGAGGGTATCTCAAATCACCATTTCTACAGAATCAGGGTCTCATTTTACTGTTCCCATATCTTTCACATGTTAAAGTTGAATGAAACCGAGTGTCTCAAAATGGCTTGTTGGGTGCCTCAAAGACCCGGACACCCCTCTGAACAACGGTATGCCTCCGCATATTAGACACTACCCCGAATTACATGGTAGGTTTACAGACATAATGAAATGATTTGTTTGGTTTTTCTTTCTTCTTTGACTGAAGATTGAATTTCCAAAGTTTTACACTGAGTAAACACAGCATTGCTGTAAGCCAGAGGAAGGATAACTCCCTCTACATCACTGGTTGGTTAGTTTAATTGGTGTTAAACTCTGTACTTAAGTTACTTCACTCATTAAGGTAGCGATGTCCAATGGTTGACTGAAATCTTAATCCCACTGGCCACAAGGAAAGACATGACCGTACAAATCACATAAGGTAAAAACCAAGACGTAATCATGTGTAGACTTCTTTTTGCCCTGTAGCTTTAAAAATCTGCTTCCTCGTGCCCCTTAGCTCCTAGAGCATCAAGGCAGAAGGAATCCTAATCACTGGCAACACAATTTGAAGCAATTTCAGGAAAATATTAACCACAATTGGCATCAGAAAATCGAAAATATCTGAAATAAGCACATTACAATTCATTTCGAGATAACAAGAATATAAAAATATATTTAAAAAAAATAACAGAAGTATCAATACAACCTATTTACAAGACATTTGTGCTATTACCTTGCAATACATTTGGTAGTGTATTTAAGTGTTGATTAGTTTCATAGTAATATACTGGAGACCTAGTAATCAAGGAGTCCCATTACACCATGTACTTCACAACTAAAACCAATTTGAGCCCTTTTTTCTTTTAAGTTAAACACCAACTTGGTACTCAAGATAGATCTTCATATTGCAGTCAGATTATCCTTTACAAGTATAGCAGCATTTTTTATTTTTCAGAACACTTTCCTAGTAAACAAACTAGGCTTTCTGAATACAATAACTATATACTCAGTTTTGTTGACCACAGTAATTATGTAAGAATATGTATATAAATATTGACGTCAGTAATGTAGTTGATATACACCAACACCTTCGAGTTGTCAACTTAAACATTTGATTATAATTTATTAACACCACTGTTTGTTGAACCAGAGCCACTGATGTTTAGACCTAGCTGCAAAAGCATCCAACTGGGTTGTTTTTACTAACGCCAGTTTTAGGACCACATTAACCACTATTACAATGAGGGGTCTACCCTTCTAATGAAAACTGTACGACGCTTCAAGAGTTTTATAGGTTTGCTTTTTTTCTCATAGTTACATGAATGGATGAAGGGTCGATAACACATATTACGAGCTGAACCTGTTAGAAAAGTACTCAAAAAACAGAACACATTGGTTTAATACAGAATTGCTGTTGTTGTAATACTGAAACAACTTAAATACCCGTTATTTCCATTCTGTGTGGAATTTCTCTGGATTGACCAAACTGTACGGCTTACTGTTGTACACCTCCAGTTATACCAGTAACAATATATTTTTTTTGTTCTGTATACCTTTTACTGAACACATCCTTAACACACCTTTGTGAGAGTTATTTTGGCGGACTTTGTTCACATTACACCCCTGAATTCTATTGGTAATAACCATTTACTTGTATCCTTAGTGCACAAGTGCAAACCTTTTGTGTTCTCAATGTAATGTTATTAACAATCCCACGATTCTTATTTTACCCACTTTTTTTTTCTTCATTTTCACCAGTTTAATTTTTTTTTTTTTTTTTTTTTTTACAGTTTTCAAGCATTCCCTTAAAACATGTATAAATCCCAAAGTCTTTTTTGTTTGCTTGGGGTTTAATGTCATACTTAAAAAAGGGATATG
>JAQQZZ010112538.1:430-30143 GCA_030265115.1 Mopalia vespertina | reverse complement strand
ATTGATGGCTGGTTTCTGTAAAATACCCACGACAAAGTATCGGAAATGACTGTTACCGAGACCTTATGCCATTAGGCCCCTATGAAACCGATTTTGAGGCCGATAGCTACATAGAAGGATCTATATTACGACCGGACCGAAGTTACTGAAACTTCCCTTCCAGCAAACGAGGCATCGCGCTATGTCGTTGATACCTGACATATAACATGGCCAAAAAAAATGGGGAAGGTAAGACGGCATTTAGGTCTAGGTGTTAATTAAGATCAGTGAACTCTTGGGGGTCCAGCATTACATATTCTGTAGACATAACTGATACTATTGAAGTGGACAATAAGCCGCACTAGTGCTAGTATGTTCTTGGTATTGCTATGAAAGCTTGCCCAGATAAATTACTAACATTATATGTAAGCATGATACACCAAAGACAGGCCAAACAACACTATAGGTAAACAAGCGGGCGAGATGGACATTTTATTTATAGGTTTATTTTTTGGCATTTACAAATCGATAAAGTATGCCCATCGCTTTAATTGCATATCTTTAAAGCATATCCTACTAGTGTATTCATGAATCTGGTATGTCCTGCTGTGGAATATGAAAAACATAAGGACTGTAAGCTACTTGTATTAGTTTCATTAGTTTTTACCCCATATGAATATGTATCATCGTGAAACGCTAAAGTTTCATTTACCTTCATCCAATCATTTCCCATTAAAATCATACCTTCATCGCTTTACAATACTTAAGTATTGTTGATGGGAGTATCGTGCTGTAGATGATGACATCCCTCATTTTGTTTTATTTCATTGTCGTGTATGGACGCATCAGCGTACTCGTTTTTATGCTGAAGAGTTTATAATGTTAATCCCTCGCTGTTTGGAAATTATAAATCCTCGAAATTATATGCGAAAAATAGTAAAATTTCTAACAACTTTTATTTTTTTGTTGTCATAAAAGTTCATTTATAGATCCATGTTTTCTTTATAATTTATAGACATTTTTTTAACAATTCTCATACCCTCATGTTTTCCCGACCTTTTTTTTTTATCATCAGCATTTTTTATTTTCTATATATGACTAACACCCTGCCAGGTGTAGACAGGATAAGCGAAAAACTGTGTGTTGATCCGTAAACGTGTATGGCAATAATAAGTTGTTACATTTGCGTGTAGGTAGATGGCCTTGGCTAACACTCTGTTGTCTGGTCGGTATGTACGTCATAGTCTTACTTGCCCTCCACATGTCCCGAATAGAACGGACTCGACAATCTAGCAAGCATTGCACCTCGGAGATATGGTTAGTCTTTCTTGTTGTCACATCCAATACCACAGCCTATGGGAAACAGCTGTACGATATAATAGTTGTTTATGTATTGCTTTTCACTGGACCTGGTTTTTATGTTATAATAAGGACCAGTCTTAGTTTTGGATTTGACCTTAACTTGAGAATAAAGATCTCTCAAAATGCGATTTTACCAACGTATTCCAATTGTTAGGATTCTCTGCACAATTAAAGTGTCTTCAGAAATTTAAACAATACCATTTAAACAAAAATAAAACTTATTTATTGCTTAGCTTATAGGAGTCCAGAGATATTCATTACTGAGCTAATTCAATGCACGATGTTAAACCCTAATCAATCATTCAAACAAATCAATTCAATACTTACAAGGGCCGAGAGCAGTTTCCGATTACCTCCCCTTTATCATTATTACCAGAAGTGCATTATCTAGAAGTATGCAGTAGTATTATGGTGTTTGAAAAATGTTTAAAATTCCACGTGACGTAGGCTGCGTAGATGATCTCATGTTTCTCCGTTTTGCGCATAGAATCAGAAATAACTGATGAATCATGGGTAATAGAGCTGAAGCTAAATGTGCGTTTATTAAACAATCACCATCTGCGAACTGATCACGACGGTTCTATTTCATGCACTGTTTTTATCAACTTCTCCAGACAAGGTGTTTCCTGACGTGAAACTCTATTCCACACATTCTCACACTAAGGCCATATTTCTAGTAAAATAAATACGAGTTGTCCCTCCTAGTTTGAGTAATCGGCAATGCGCAGCAGCGTGTAATCACGGTGCCTGATCCCTCTAGTATAGGTTTAAACATTGAAATATATTAAACTTCCATTTAACAAAGTAAGGACGAGCCTTAAAATGACTGCTGTAACAAACAACGAAAACCTTAAAATTGCCAAAGTCCCATCCATAAGTCTGGTTCTGTTCACGAATTCCAAAACTATAGACCCATATCTGTGTTACCTTGCCTTAGTAAAATCATAGAAACTAAAGTGGCTGACAGTTTAAAATCATTCCTAGAAACTAATAAAATACTGTATGAAAACCAATTTGGGTTTAGAACAAACCATTCCACCGCCCATGCTCTCATCGCACTTTACAACAAATTATTAATGCTAAATAATCTAATCACTTTAGTATTACACTTTTTCTAGATTTGGCTAAAGCGTTTGACACCGTTGATCACAAAATACTCCTTACGAAACTTAAACAGTATGGGATCAATGGATTGCCAAACAGATGGTTTCAAAGCTACTTACAGGACAGAAAACATTGCCTTATTCATAATGATTACAAATCCTCGTTAAGAATTTCCAATACTGGTGTCCCTCAGGGATCTATTCTAGGTCCACTTTTATTTTTAATTTACATAAATGACATTGCTAACGTGTTTGACTTAGAATTACTTTTAATTTGCTGATGACACCAGCGCATTTCTCTCTGATGTTAATCCAGAACAGCTAACCAATAAAGTTAATATAGAAATTGATAAAATATATATCTGTCTATGTAGCAATAAACTATCTTTAAACATTGGTACAACCAAATTTCTTTATGTCAAACTCAATCGGAAAAATAACGCTCCGTATACACCATCATTAAACATTTGTGAAGAGCATATAGAAAATGTAAATAATATTAAATTCCTAGGTCTTACTCAAAACAACAAATTGAACTGGACTACCCATATCTCTGACTTATGTAAGAAAATATAACGTAATCTAGGAGTCATTTATCACCTACGTGAAAATCTAAAAAAGAAAACGCTGTATATCCTCTATTATGCACTTATATACCCTTTCATAACCGAATGTAACATTGTCTGGGGTAACACCTATCAAACACATCTTCTCCCTCTTATTCGTCCCCAAAAACGTGCACTGCGACTAATCCCATTCTCAACTAAGTATGCTCACGCTGAACCTCTAGTTCGTCATTACAAACTTCTACCTATTACATCAATACACTCATATCTTGTCACCCATCTCGTCTTAAAATTCTTTAACACCCCAGAACTTCTGCCCCCCTTTCTTCAATAGTACTTAATCAGACAGTATACAGTTCACCAATACCCAACTAGAACTGTCTCTCAAGAACAATCAAGAATACGCATAATTTGGGCAGATGCTCGAAAAGGAGATTGTCTATATCTGCTGGTCTTTTTTTAAAATTCGCTTTGATCTTTGTCTGACCGTCGAAACGTGGTAAGCGTGACAAGGTTGATGACAGAATTTCGTGGAGACATCAGACTTGCGTGGAGAAGATGTGCTTTTCTGTGACGCATACACATACTGAAAATACTCATTGCTAACTGGAAATATCAAGAGTAGCTGTGTTTTGTATTCAACTGTCTTCCACATGATTCCTCAACTAAGTTGTGATATTCAAACTTCATACACTGTGCGCTAGAGGGCGCTAGCGGTAAGAAGTATAGAAATTACCTCGATGTCTTTGACATTAGGGAATGCGACGTTTTATATTTCTAGCTGATAGACCTCTACTATTGTCAATACTACTGGCAACAGCAAAAGGAAAGACTAATAATAATAAAAAATATCACCAAAGTGGATAAAAAAAACTGTATTAAAATTGGTTTGACAATTGTCAAATGTTTCACCTATTTTCAAGAAGGTCGTGTGTAATCCTAAACTCTACAAGGTCAAAGAATACGTATGATCAACACACATGGAATTTATTTTTACCCACGCATTTAATATAAAAAAGTATTCCGCTTGATAAGACTTGTTTATATTATAGCGTACACACATATATAATTGTAAATAGCCCTGCCATGGAAAATTAACGATATACGAGAATTTTTACATTTAATACCGGTATATATTTTAATCAGATTATTAAGATTTATTGCATTTTGTTTTTAGCCCTTTGGCTAAAGGCGGTTTGTTTGAAGAGTAGCAATATTGTCTTTACTTAGCACTGGAGAACCGTCCAACATTATGGAAACGCTTCACATCTTGGTTGTACTAGTCTCAATTACTGTTGGAATACACCGTCGTCATATAAGTGACATACCCTTAAGCACGGCATAAAACATCAATCAATCAATCAATCAATCAATCAATCAATCAATCAATCAATCCATTAATCATTTTGTTTTTATGGTCTAATCTTATTATCATTGACATTTAATGATTAACAGCATTGCATGACAGACACTGGCAGTTATTATAATGTTTTGCTGTTGTCGTTCTGTTTAAAGTCATGGATAATATCCGTCCTGAATGCGCATCATCAATACATACAGTTTTAACGGGGTAGACTGACACCGCTGGGGGTAGCTAGAAATCGTTTTCCAACTACCGAGGGTTAACTGAAATGGGGTTAAAACGCGAAGGGACGTGGTCTGGGAATCTAGTTAGTCTCGTCTTTACTATAAGGTTATTTAAATTTTACGGTTTTCTGGCGTCAATAGTTCTCTAGGCCTGTTGGATGTGGATTTTACGAATAACTTCTGAAAAATATATGCTTCTATAAACATAATTATAACATAATTGTTATAAGGCAAAAAGATAGGATGACCGAGCCTTTTTAGAATAAATGGAATATTGTAATTACCTTTACTCACTTAGCTTCTATATTACCAGTGGCAGATACTCACTCTTCTGCAATAAAGGTCAGAATATTGTTAAACATCGTAGGAGAGTGGCTGTCTGTCAGTAACATATGACTGATTTAAAAGGATCAGCCTACTTGGAGCTATGTTGGACTGCACAATTTCTTAACATTAACCTTTTATTTGATGCCAGACGATTTTGAAGCCACCGGAGGTAATGCTGGACTGAAAACATACCCTTCCTGATAAAACCATGGTTGAGGTTACTAAACATAGAGTCATTGATTTAACTGCTCCCAGGTATAGCTTATTCTCCCAATTACCTGCTGTGTCTGAGTTGGGTAAAGCACACATTTGAATTTTGATGTCACCTGTTTAATGAAAATGACATATCACCTGTCTAATTACGTCACTGGGTCAAATAACACAGGTGTTTGTTGAACCCACGCGCGTGCCCATTAATTGTTGTTCTGACAGACATGTGACGTCATTATATTCGAGAAAGAAATCCGACACGATGCTGCTTTGTATGGACCTGGTTAGCAAAATGATGTAGTTGATTGGAAATCTAAAACGAACGGAAACTCCGGTGTTACAGGCTTTATTATACATACCGGGCAATAACTTGGAATATATACTGTTTGAAAGAATTACTTCTTGTTTTAGACCCACAGGTAATTGATTACATCTATTTGTGGTCGTTATATCACAGTCTCATTTTGTTTGATTGGACATTATTTTCCCACCATACAGGTATTTTTCATGCATTCGTGCAAATAGAATATATTATTCTAATAAACTGAAGTGTCTTGACTCATAACAAACTTGTTCTCCTAAACACATTGTGGAATGTTGTTTTGTGGATTATTCCTGAATGAAACGGTTGATTTGTAACTGAATACGTGGATGTGTCTCGAAATATATTGGAAATTTTAGCGTGTCTGTTTACACTGTAGGGATGCTACAACTGATCGATTTTGAATTATCTCGGATAGAGCGCAAATGTGTTCCTACATTATTTCACGGTGAATTCAACTTGTATATGCAGCGGTTATATGTGATGATATTGCCAATTATTTGTCAACATAAAGCTAACGGCCTAAAGGCAGTCTCTCATCTCAATGACTTGACATCCAGCTTTTATCTCCTGTTACACGGAACTGTGCATCGGTTTTCATATGGTGATACAGGCATTGATTCTTCTCTATGATCAGTATTTTATGTCCTGAATACAACTCCAAACGTAGGACATATTTTGTGATACAAGCGCCTACCTGTTTTTTTGCCATTAGGAGAATTTATTTCTAAGAAATAAGGACTCTACTATTAGCTCGGTGGAAGCTAGTGTACGGCCAATCTAACTGAGCATTATTCTTTGTGCAATGCCGTCAAGAACTAAATCAAACATGATTTGACGGTTTCTCATCAAGCATGGTTATTAAGACGGTTACTCGCATTCTAGTAGCTTACTCCAGTGATGATTATGGAGGTTACTCGCTTTCTAGTAGCTTACTCCAGTGATGATTATGAAGGTTACTCGCATTGTATTATCTTATTTCAGTGATGATTATGAAGGTTACTCGCATTCTAGTAGCTTACTCCAGTGATGATTATGGAGGTTACTCGCATTCTAGTAGCTTACTCCAGTGATGATTATGAAAGTTACTCGCATTCTAGTATCTTACTCCAGTGATGATTATAGTAGCTTACTCCAGTGATGATTATGGAGGTTACTCGCATTCTAGTAGCTTACTCCAGTGATGATTATGAAGGTTACTCGCATTCTAGTATCTTACTTCAGTGATGATTATGGAGGTTACTCGCATTTTAGTAGCTTACTCCAGTGATGATTATGAAGGTTACTCGCATTCTAGTAGCTTACTCCAGTGATGATTATGAAGGTTACTTGCATTGTAGTATCTTACTCCAGTGATGATTATGAAGGTTACTCGCATTCTAGTATCTTACTTCAGTGATGATTATGAATGTTACTTGCATTGTAGTATCTTATTTCAGTGATGATTAAAAGGTTCCTCACATTGTAGAAGCTTACTCCAGTGATGGTTATGAAGGTTACTCGCATTCTAGTAGCTTACTCCAGTGATGGTTATGAAGATTACTCGCATTCTAGTAGCTTACTCCAGTGATGATTATGAAGGTTACTCGCATTTTAGTAGCTTACTCAAGTGATGATTATGAAGGTTATTCGCATTCTATTAACTTTAATACTCCAGTGATGATTATGAAGGTTCCTCACATTCTAGTATCTTACTCCAGTGATGATTAAGACGGTTCCTCACATTGTAGAAGCTTACTTCAGTGATGATTATGATATTCCCCGCATTCTAGTATCTTACTTCAGAACCTGTAGGTCTATTGATATTTGACTTTAACTGAAAATACACATATTGGTAGACTGTTGGTGAAATTGGCAATAATATCGATCTGTACGGGTTTACCTGTGGCACCCACCTGTAGAGGGAATATAATCCATGCAGCTGGCTTAGTAATATTCTTCTTCAGAGCAAATTGTTTATGGTGTCAATGTGACTTTGGCAGGTAGGACAGTTCCTGTGTTTTTAATTACCTGCTTACGTAATTCAACTCACAAAACATTATTAGTGTAGACTCTATAAATTAATAACGAAAAGTGTGTTCTTTTATTAAAGTGAATGACGTATATGATAATTTCCTGATCGTAACCATTGTCAGCTATCTGGTATTCTTTAGTATTTTTGAACGTGTTTACAATAGTTGTGACGTTAATTAAGTCAGAGTAATATAATTGACGCACAAAACAGACAAGTTGTTCATTTATGTGCAGTTGTCTATAGTTTACTGTCAATTAGTATGACATTATGGCATGTCTGGTCTTTCTAAAAGCGGCTTGCCTTGGCGTGAACTCTAGTTTGCAATTAGTTCGCAGGTTTCAAATATAGCATAATTGTGCTTCGAAAAAGCTAGACAATAAATTGAATAGGCTACTGCGCACTGGCCCAGGTGTCTTGTCAACCTGCATGAACGCATATAGGTCGCAACAAACTGGAGAATTGTCTACGGTCGTCAATTGAAAGGTTGTAATGAATGTTCCCGCTGATGGAAAACGTGTTAATACGCACGCTCCTTCCCCTCTCTACCCTGTGGTATGTGTTACAGCAAGGGAAAAGGTATGCGCTCATCAGATCTATCAGAAATCATGGGGCAAGGCTTTAAAGCCTAAAATATATTTTTAGCGTGACTCAAGGCTCACGTTTGCATTATTAGTAGAGGTCCAATGGGTCTTAATGATTGGCATGAATACCCTCGTGCCTTCCATATGATGTAAAACGCTAATCAACCAATCAATGAACGTTGTGCTACGTACCGTTAGTTTTTCACACTCTAACACAATACGTCACCTGCCCTGTTATTAAATATGACGGAGAGGCTCTTTGCGTGTTTTTGCCTAACATTTTGGCAATTGCAGTTATTTGACATTGTATCGTCATCTGTCCGACAGTTTTGAGATTCTTCCCATACAAAATAATACTATAGGATCCTATAGGATTTTGTCCTAGAATCCTATAGGCTTTTATAATTCTCCTATAGAATTGTATACCTATAGAATTGTATAATTCTCCTATAGGATTTTATAATTCTCCTATAGGATTTTATAATTATCACATTGGATCCCATAAGATTTTTCTGTAGGGGTTTGCATGCATCGCTGAAAAATCCAAGGTTTCATTTGCTCTTTGTCACGCATCCACACCGATATACTGTTATATAGGTTCATAATCCGTTATTATGAACCTATAGTTGATCTATTTGATATATTATAGATAAAGAAAACATTAATTCTGTACCGGGAAGTGGAAACCGGAGACCTTTGGCTGAGAAGGTCAACACTCATATCTACCTGCGCCTTCAATTGTTAGGCTATATTAATATCATGATTTTACATTTGTCCGATAGATTATTAGTGTTCAGTCTGAAAAGCGGCCCCTATTACACTCTAATGGGGATTGATAATATTGCCCATTGTTGGGGTTCACTCTGACATAAAGGTGCCCTGACCGGGGACCCTAATGCAGCTGTTCTAGTTCTCTGTTCGCTAGCGGCTAATTAACACGTTAATAAAGGTAATGATATACGAGTCGCACAGTTCAAGTCACATGGAGTAATGTGTTAGACTCTGCTACACACCAAGTACCTAACTAGTGTATCCCCAGAGAATATAGCTTATTGGAAACCCAGGATCAGTCATCGGATAATGTGGAAAGGTAAGCTATAGAGTTCTAAAGAATGAATATCTAAGCACAGAATGTGTCAACGTAGTCCACAGTACGTAGTCCACAGTATGTAGTCCACAGGCTTATGTTCCATTGTATCAGCACACTATTATAGACGGAGACCGCTACGTTACGATTATACTGCTAATGTTTCTTAATCCTGGCTCAGTGAACTCGTTGGTTTTTGTCTCTATGATTAATCCTGGTTCAGTGACCTGAACACTTTGGTTATGGTCTCTATGGTTAATTCTGTTCTTGTTATTGTCGCCAGGGTTAACCCTGATTCATTGATTTGAACACCTTGGGTATTGTATCTACTTTTCAGTGGTATGAACGCATTGGGTATTGTCTCTATGGTAAACCCTGGTTCAGTGATCTTAGCAAGTTGGGTATGATCAATGTGGTTAATCCTGGTTCAGTGAATTGAACACGTGGGGTTTTGTCTCAATTGTTTATGCTGGTCCGGTGATTTTAACACGACTGGTTTGATCGCTATAATTAATCTTGGTTTAGTGATTTGAACACCTTGGGTATGGTTTCAATGGTTAGGCCCTAATTCTGTTTTAGTAATTTGAACACCTTGGGTATAGTATATATATTTTGAATAAATGAAGAGAGAAAAATTTGCTTGCCTCCACCGGGATTCGAACCCGGGACCTTTGTTAAGCTGATGTTCACTCATTTTATAATTCAAACAAGGTCGACACGGATTTCAAACTAAATCGACATCGCATTTAAACTGGGTCGACACGGAATTCAAATTTGGTCCGCATGGACTTCAAACAAGGTCGACACGGAATTCAAACTAGGTTGATACGGAATGCAAACAAGGTTGATACGGAATGCAAACTTGATTGATACGGAATTGGAAATCCAATTTTGTATCGGTAGAGTGGTACGTATAGATTTAAGATAAAAATAAATTATATTCATTTTTGTATATGCGGAAACATATTTTAATATTCTTTTTTGTACTAGGCCGCTTGTATGGTCCTTTGTATCAGATTATCCAATGAACGTAGTAATGAATAGTGCTACATGATTTCCGTTGAATTTATTTCCAGAATAAAGCCGCATATTATATAGAGTTTATCT
The DNA here is from genome assembly GCA_030265115.1 of Mopalia vespertina. Lineage (NCBI taxonomy): Eukaryota > Metazoa > Mollusca > Polyplacophora > Chitonida > Mopaliidae > Mopalia > Mopalia vespertina. The sequence continues at coordinate 19,898 of JAQQZZ010112538.1, read as the reverse complement.
CCATTTCAATTTAGTTTCTTTGTAGTCATTGACCAATTTATCGAGATTGTGCATGTAATCGATATGGCTGGTTCTTATAATTACCCTCTAGTGGAGAGCAGTGTGAATTGGAGTATATTCATGCTTTAGGCTGAGAAGAACATTATTTTTCTAACAGAACACTTCATTAGTAGGTGTTGCTGCCTTGCTGTTTGCTGGGCGTATACCACTACCAATAACATTCAATGTGAATCACTTTCACAACTCTTCAGCGTGTGCGCTTACTAATCCTACTTCGATTTACCGTCCACAGGATCGAGTCCGTCTGTCGACCATCGGGTATATGAGTGAGTCACATGTTGTGGCACCGGCAATCGCGGGGGAGATTTCTTCCCGGTTTTCCACCGTAATTATAAAGCAAGGAGCAGTGTGAAGTGGACAATCCATCGTAATATAAGTGAAATACCCTGGAGTGCGACGTTAAACCCCAATCAAAGAAACAACACAACTCTTCAGGTGTCACGTCTACAGGATTTACTTCAGGTGAGTATTATCTGACGAGGCGCACAAACAGGGAGTTTGTTGATACATGTGTATGCCGCATTCGGATATGCGGAGGAATCAATATATCTTATTATGTGACGATACCATGCGCATTTAGAGTTGGTCGGTGGCTGGCTTGGCTATACCTTATATTCACACGTACAAACCGATTATTCACCGTTGTAATCTGACGAAACAAAATGTAGATTAAGAAAACCAGCGACATGTTTGCCTTTAAAATATATATTGTAGTATAGCCACCATTTGATATACAATCTCACCTGTCATGTGACAAAGTTGAACTATCCCTTAGCTCCAAAGAAATGATGATATGTGTTACTCTACTTTATACTGGTACACTGACAGTCAAATTTATGTATTACTCTACCTTATCTCTATGGATGTAACATTGCCTGATCGCACTGATCTCTATGGACATAACATTGTCTGGTCGCACTGATCTCTATGGATATAACATTGTCTGGTCGCACTGATCTCTATGGATATAATATAACCTGATCGCACTGATCTCTATGGATATAACATTGCCTGATCGCACTGATCTCTATATATATGACATTGCCGGATCGCACTGATATCAATGGATATAATATAACCTGATCGCACTGATCTCTGTGGATATAACATTACCTGATCGCACTGATCTCTATGGATATAACATTACCTGATCGCACTGATCTCTATGGATATAACATTGCGTAGCCAGACTAAGTCTGGGATCACTCTATCGATATGCCACAGCAACAAATATCTCAGAAGCAAATCACTATTTGTTGGTCTTATCTCTGTGACTAGCACTAAAAGACGATTTGTCCTCTACCACAGACTAACATTAATTATAAACGTCAAGATAGCCCGATTTCTCACTTTCGCAAAATTGGCAAAACGTACAAAACCTGAAATGTTTTCGTGCACAATACCTAACAAAGTGAATAACACATAACGATAAATGTTTTGGAAGATCATTGCTGAAACTGAATTTTCGTACGAGCATAAATCTAGGCCCGTTTGGAAAAAACATAGACTATTGCGTTGCTTTAGCAGCAGATTCGTTATTGTGTAATAGTCCCATAGTCACTAGCCAATTACTCTTCATATTTAGTTCTCCATAGTTATTTTTATCTCATGCTCTTTAAAACTATCCCCCTTGGCGTGGATCTAGTATCAAATTTGTCTTGCTTAAATTGTCTCCGCGAAAACAGGCCATTCATTAAGTGTTCAGAAACAAAACGCAAGATAATGGGATATGTTGGGGGTAATGCACAATTAAGTAGATCGTTGGAATTGTCGAGGTGAGTCCCGAGGCGGGAGTAAAGCAGATAGGAACGGCTGACGGGCTTGTGCAGAACACTTCTTAAATATCGCTCCTTAATTCTCCAGAGATTTTGTCAATATGTTCTCAGAAGTAAAACAGATTTCGTGTTATGGCGAGAACTTGTCTTATCTGATTCAGTACACTTATGACACTCAACCTTCTGGTGTACTAGAAATATTTTAACAGTACGTTTGTAGGGCACTCTACCATATGGTGTAAATTGAAGAAGCTTTGTCCTGTATACCAAAGAGACAGACTAAAACGTATGGTTCCAAACAGTTGATGTACTGGCTGAGCTGAATTTCTGTCCTTGTTTCGGGTTTTATTTAATCAGTTGAAATTAATATTTAAGGCGTAGACACATGTGTTTCTTACTTAGCAAACACGTTGGCTCTGTTTATTTTAGAAGTTTGTTACCAACAACGGAACGAATACACGAAGCACTGATTGAGAAGCCGTTGTACGCATGCGCCGATGAAGGTGTGTTCCATCCATCCCCATAGTTACTTGTCCGTGTATGATTGTCCTTTGAAAGGAAATTATCACTATTACATTATCACTGAGGAGTCGCGTGCTACGTGTCGATGTTGCTGTGCTTCAGCCTTAATCAGACTATCTACAGACAAACGCGAGAATTTTTTTGATGGTTTGTCATTTTTCTGCTAACAATTAAATATTTAACTTATTGTTCAAACTAAAATATAAATTTGAACTATGAACAGATTGTTGATGGTTTTATTAAGTATACGTTTCCTGCTACCCATGTGGTGACGATTGAGTGAAATGTATTGAAGTTGAATCCTAACAACATTAGACTAGACCATACCCATACATGTTCGTGCATACACAGTTTTCAGATCATAGAAAAATCTCATTTCTATTCATAGATTTGTGCAATATTCCATCTGCAGGAAACTATGAGTAGACAATTTGCACGTTCCAATGTTGTACTCATGAAAGTATCAGCCTTTGAACTGCTATACATGTGAATTGGCCGAGTACATACCGAAATGTTTAAGTGACGGTATATAAGGTCAAGTAAGCGGCAAGACGTTAGGTTGAAACGACAACAGGATTTGTGGCCGACACGAAGCACCTGTTAGGTTGGAAAGACGCTTTCGCTGGCCACCGTTGATATAAATCATCTGAAAACGAAAAGCACGTCGCCGTCATACACAGTTTTACTCAGTACAATAAACAGGTTAATTGCCCAGAAAGCTGGAATACCTTGGTGCCTTTGGTGCCATAAGTATTGGGAATTTCATGGATTCAAAAATCACAAGTATGCCAGTGTCAGGAATCTTTGGAATTATAAAAAAAATACCATATTTTTCATCAATGATAAATGTATAAGTTTTGAAAGACATTTACAGGTGGGGTAACAAGCATATGTATCGAAACGTTGTGTTCTATCGCAATCCAAGAAGTGGTTATCCAGATATTGTATAATAATGATACATGTAGTTTACAAGGCTTCAGTTGTACAAGTAGTTAACGCATAATGTTTATTGGATTTGAATTGAATAGTGTGTTTGTGAAGGCTTCATATACAACGTCTATCCCCTTGACTATCAGCCTGGATGTAAAACCTGCTGAGCGGTTATTGGAAAGTCATCCATCAGCTCTGGGACAATAATCGTATTTGTCCATGCCATTGATTACGTGATTAGGCAAACAGACGAAAGACTGCTTTGGCGGCCGTGATATAACATTGCTGTGACTTTAAGCTGACTTGATTTATATGACATGGTTTTTCTGTATTTTCAAACTTAAAACACAACTATAAACAAAAAATTAAAATCTTTTAAACGAACTCTCCGCTCAAAGCAGTGATGACGTGTTCAATAAATCTGTTACATTTTTAAGTCAGAACATTAATTTCTGTGATAAAATGCTTTATTTCGGTAACTGCTGCACAAATTCAAACCGTTCTCCCAATAATTCTGGACTCCATTGTGAATTAGCTCAGATCTATTCTTCTTCGCTTTCTCATTTGCCTATCTTCTCACATGGCGGTTTACGCATGTTGATAAGGTGCCACGTGCTGAATGAAACACGTGTGCATTAAAACCCACTCTCAGTCAATACCGACTGTCAATAATTGATACAGTATACATTTCCGTATTTTATTAATATACCAGAAATGTATTTACTGAAATAGATTCAGAGTGCTATCTACTTACAACTCTAACGACAGTTGCTCTGGATGACGTATGCACGTTTTTACACCAGGTAATGACCAGTCTACTTCGTTACTGTATCTCATTGACTCCTTATATGAGGAAATAGCGCGATGGCAAGGTATTTAAGTATTGGTCACATAAGATTTGTTTGTTGCCATGCGTTTTTCCGAACACGTTTATTCACCATTTTAGCGTGTAATCTATTCTTCTCTTTGAATCAAAGTGTTTGCCAGTCTTACATCGGAGGGTCGTGCATCAATCACACCATGTAAAAGGATAACTTACATTTTTACTCACGTGGAATGGATTTTAATCTTAAATAATAGTAATTTATCATAAATATTTAAATATAAAAAAATTAATCAGTACATTTATAATCTACTGTTTCGTACAACATCTACAAAAGAAAAATTGAATGAAAAAAATCTTTCCTGCCTGGCCTAATTTTTTTCAGGCCGTTAAAGGAAACACAGTTTTTTTTAGTCCTTACGTGTATGTGTCATCTAATGCATTTCAATCTAAATTATTTCAGTTTTTGTTACCTTCACAATCTAAATTCTAGAATTAAGTTCCAAATCTAGTTATATGGGTTATGAATTTATCATCCGCAAAAACATTGCTATCTGAATTCCGAAGTGCAATTATTGTCATTTATAAATGATTTTAAAATCAATGCGCAGTATAACTCAATTTTCCGACAAACGATTAGTCTGACTTTGCAGTCTATTGAAATAATTACATTGACACATTTCATTTGTAATTTAATTTGACTTGTCAGCTCCTCTTTTGGATTTATGTTCTTAATAATTTTACAAAGGTTAGCGTTTTAGATCAGAGTATATGTGTGTGTGCTACGCTATATATTTGACACATGTTTCTACACTATGTAAATCTTTGCAACCTTTTCTCGAGATGTCTGTACGTTACCTATTACTGCTCGAGATTAAAATCTTTAATATCATAAATATACAAGTAAAATTGGCTTCATAGATATTAATCGCACTGCGCGTTAGCTCGTGTGATTTTGAAAAATCGTTATTTTAATTTAATTTTCTTCTTGTCAATCGACGTTATGTCACTAACATATTTTGTCATTTGAAGGACTTGTCTTTCAATGAAATATGAATTTACTATGATATTTGAAATATGATAATTAAGGAAATACATCACATTCAATGTATTCTCTTACCAGTCTAATGTATTATGATGTATAAACATCTTCACAATGGTTTCGGTTCTTATCTTGACATTTTCGTTAGAGCTATCTTGCTGATTGCAAAGAAAAGTGTGAAAAGACAAGGTTTAAATTAATCCTATTGTCTGTGGAATAACACGTCTCGTATAAAAATGTAGTTTTAAGTTCCCACTTGTATTGTACAAATCTATCAGGTAATTTATACTGTCATTTGTACTGTAGCTAATCGTATTCTGTAATTCTACTCCTCGCTAGTGTAAGATCTTGAACATTGCTAATGCTCCTAGTAAATCAATATCAAGTAGACCATAGCAGTTCTCCTTCATGCTGGCCTATATCATAACATCACTCATGTTGTACTGGACATCGATGTCATCACCTTGATTGTTCTATTACTGGGGGAAAACCATCCCGAAAACAAAAGTATTATCATTTTAAGATCATTACCATAACTGCTAATTAATAATTCGATAAATTTTTCTCAAAACTATTTATTCTTAACATGTTTTTTTACAGTTTAAGGATAAAATGAAATGACCACAACATAGTAATGTAAAGGCACACGTGAATTGTGCAACCGTAAGGCCAAGAAATGTTTTGACTTGTGTCGACTTTATAGTACTTTATAATTAACTTCATGTATTATATAAAGATTCAATAGATTATTTAAGCGATTTAAATACTCCCAAGATTAGTTGTAAGGACGTATGTAGATACTTTCGGTTCGTTCATTTGCCTTCTAATGACAAACTTTGCAAAACTTTGATTTGTTTTTTCAGAAAAATCAGTCCAGTTTACCAGGAAGTAAAAGGTTCTGTGATTCTTACTGAGAGAAAATATGGCCTCGCTGTCGGATTACCTTAACAAAACTTTTAAGGAAGTTCCAGAATTTTCCGTCCCAGAGTTTTTATAAGATTGTTCCGAGAGCGTCCAATAAATCATGCCTCTTGTAGGATGTGTACGATGACCTCTATTGTTAAAAAGGTAATCATTCTTACCTCAATCACTTAATCTTATAACACAATACCTTTTGTTGACTAATCATAGATCACCTATTCTACTGAGATATGTTATGCTCTCAATTCCGGATTGATAATAAATGTCAGATGTTCATGATCCTTATAGCCGTAAACCTATATATATGCTTATTAAGTGGTCAATATGGAAAGTTTAATGTTTGGACCGCGATAATCATAGTTGAGATAGAAATCAAATATATCTTATCATTAAACCATGTCCTAATTATCATTATAAAGGACACCATTAGGCAGACAACTAAATGTGTTCATCAGATATTCTGATGTTCACTCCTTATTATCTCTTCTCACTTCCTGACAGGTGCTAAAAGGTGGCTGTGCTAAACCTGTAGGTGTGAGTAACTCCTTAAAGCCCCCGCGACCCCCGGTCTGCCCTCCCTCCCCTGACCTCAGTGGTCTAACTACAGAAGAAGTTCACATCCTTAATGAAGTCTTTAGAAGGCAGGAGGTATTTGAAGAAGAGGAAAAATCCAGAACAAGGTAAACCGTAAGAAAGATAAATACTGACAGTTTCTAGTTGCATGCAAATAACTCTAGATATTTTAATCCTTGCCATATAAAGTGTGAACAATATTGTGAAAGAAATTTTTAGTATGACGACAGATCGTTTTCAGGTTATCGTAGTGTTGCGCCCAATACAGAAGTCGTCATCCATAAGTTCCAAATGCTTCTCAAACGGGCCATGTGGCTTTAACCCCGCCCAGTGTATGTGATATCACCAAATGTGATTTATTAATCATCGCCATATAAAGTTTTAACAATATTTTGAAACACCTTTCAGTCTGATGACAGATCCTTTTCAGGTTACCATTGTCATGCACACTGTGCTGTCAACACCGGAATATGTGTATATAAATACATGTATAAAATAAAACACATTTGAGGATAATTCTCGATAAAAATAAAACAATTAAGTGACCGTGTTTCCGTGCTTCCCATAGAGATAGGTTCGCTGCCTTTACTTGGATGAACATTCGGCTTGGTCCTGCCGTAAGTCTTTGATGTTTAGACGGTTAGAGCCTGCAGACCAGAGACCCGAGTTCGAATATCAGTGCATGGAGGCTAGCGAAATCTTTATTCTCTACAAGGGAAATAAATACAGGTGAACATTCATACACGGCCTAATGTCTTGTCTGTGGTACATGTCAATCACTGCAGGAAGAAGTACTGTTTTAACACCTGTCTTGATTTTCCGGAAAGCCTTCAGCCGCAAAAACAATGTCACTGAATCGTAATTAGGGTCTCTTTTCCATGTGTAATCAGCTTCACAAACAATGCCTCTGCGCCGCAATTAATATCTTCTACTTTTTATTGTTATTTTATCACAATTCGAATGTTTTTTCCAAATACCTTCATCTTCATACATATTGACATTGAACCAGTAGTATGAAACTATTTTCCAGATGCCTACTGAGTCAGTAAACATCGAATTTCAATATCTTTCCTGTCAGATACTGCCATCACAATTACTTTTAGTTTTAAAGACGTATTCGCCGCCACGTACATTTTCATTTAGCCACTATTTGTGTATTATTTTCAAATGTCGTAGGTGTCACATACAGTCATTTAATCATTATTCGTGTATTATTTTCAGATGTCGTAGTGGTCATATAGTCATTTAATCACTATTCGTGTATTATTTTCAGATGTCGTAGTGGTCACATACAGTCATTTAATCACTATTCGTGTATTATTTTCAGATGTCGTAGGTGTCACATACAGTCGTTAAGCCACTATCCGTGTGTTATTTTCAGATGTCGTGTCACATACAATCATTTAGCCACAATTCGTGTTATTTTCAGATGTCGTAGATGTCACATACAATCATTTAGCCACAATTCGTTTATTGTTTCCAGATGTCGTAGGTGTCACATACAATCATTTAGCCACAATTCGTTTATTATTTTCAGATGTCATAGGTGTCACATACACTCATTTAGCCACAATTCGTTTATTGTTTCCAGATGTCGTAGGTGTCACATACACTCATTTAGCCACAATTCGTTTATTATTTTCAAATGTCGTAGGTGTCACATACTCGTTTAGCCACAATTCGTTTATTATTTTCAAATGTCGTAGGTGTCACATACACTCATTAAGCCACAATTCGTTTATTATTTTCAGATGTCGTAGGTGTCACATACACTCATTTAGCCACTATCCGTGTGTTATTTTCAAATGTCGTACGTGTCACATACACTCATTTAGCCACAATTCGTTTATTATTTTCAGATGTCGTATGTGTCACATACACTCATTTAGCCACAATTCGTTTATTATTTTCGAATGTCGTAAGTGTCACATACAGTCATTAAGCCACAATTCGCGTGTTATTTTCAGATGTCGTAGGTGTCACATACACTCATTTAGCCACAATTCGTTTATAATTTTTAAGATGTCGTAGGTGTCACATACACTCATTTGGCCACAATAAGTTTATTAATTTTAGATGTCGTAGGTGTCACATACATTCATTTAGCCACAATTCGTTTATTATTTTCAAATGTCGTAGGTGTCACATACACTCATTTAGCCACATTTCGTGTGTTATTCTCAGTTGTCGTACGTGTCACATACAGTCATTAAGCCACTATTCGCGTGTTATTCTCAGATGTCTTATGTGTCACATACAGTCATTAAGCCACTATTCGTGTGTTATTCTCAGATGTCTTATGTGTCACATACAGTCATTAAGCCACTAATCGTGTGTTATTTTCAGAAGTTGTAGGTGTCACATACAGTCATTTAGCCACAATTTTGTTATTTTCAGATGTCGTAGGTGTCACATACACTCATTTAGACATTATGTGTGTGTTATTTTCAGATGTTGTAAGTGTCACATACACTCATTTAGCCACAATTCGTTTATTATACCAGATGTCGTAGGTGTCACATACACTCATTTAGCCATTATCCGTGTGTTATTTTCAGATGTCGTAGGCGTCACATACACTCATTTAGCCATTATCCGGGTGTTATTTCCAGATGTCGTATGTGTCACATACACTCATTTAGCCACAATTCGTGTGTTATTTTCAGATGTCGTAGGTGTCACATACAGTCATTTAGCCCTTATTCTTGTGTTATTTTCAGATGTCGTAGGAGTCACAAACAGTCATTAGCCATTATTTGTGTGTTATTTTCAGATGTCGTAAGTGTCACATACACTCATTTAGCCATTATCCGTGTGTTATTATCAGATGTCGTAGGTGTCACATACACTCATTTAGCCACAATTTGTTTATTATTTCCAGATGTCGTAGGTGTCACATACATTCATTTAGCCACAATCTGTGTGTTATTTTCAGATGTCGTATGTGTCACATACATTTATTTAGCCACCATTTGTTTGTTATTTTCAGATGTAGTAGGTGTCACATACACTCATTTAGCCACAAGTCGTGTCTTAATTTCAGATGTCGTAGGTGTCACATACAGTTACTTAGCCATTATCCGTGTGTTATTTTCAGATGTCGTAGGCGTCACATACACTCATTTAGCCGCAAGTCGTGTCTTAATTTCAGATGTCGTAGGTGTCACATACATTCATTTAGCCACAATTCGTGTGTTATTTTCAGATGTCGTAGGTGTCACATACAGTTACTTAGCCATTATCCGTGTGTTATTTTCAGATGTCGTAGGTGTCACATACACTCATTTAGCCACTATCCGTGTGTTATTTTCAGATGTTGCAGGTGCCACATACGGTATTTATTTGATTTTTTTTTTCATTTTCCAGACGTCTTCAGCGTCACATACAATCCTATGAAGAACAAATCAAACAACACGCCTCGTCTCGGAACAAGCGAAACCACACTGATCTCCGAGTCTGTAGACTCTGTTATAAGAATAAATTTGCTGACGGCATAGGAAGAGTTTGCGTGGATTGTCGAAGACGAGTGTGCAATAAGTGTGGATGTTTCACCAGACCAAAATGGGACCCGAAGAAAAATAAGGTATAAATCTACTTATGTGTGGTAATTGATCAAATTGGTGTTCAACCCTTCTACCATGTGGAAAAAATGTGAAGATGATCTTATGGTGTAATGATCGCTCTCTGTGCAGTCACTCTCGGTTTAGGTCTCGTTTAGGCTTAAGATGCGGACTTCATTCCCTGCTTGACGTTCAACCGGAGTAAATTGGAACCCACAAACACAACGGCATCACTACATGGTTGGTCGAATCATTATGTAACACCAAAGGCTCGCAAATCAACGTTACCGTGTGTCTCCAGTGTTAGGTTCTATTGGAGTAAGGCTATTTGCAATGGACATATTACTTTGCTACGTCATGATTAGATGCACTGGGATCGTATTTCTTCATTTGATTCGTCCCCGCTAATACTTGAGTTTGAAAATCACACTGTAATAGGCCGGGACGTGTTACGGCAGCGATTGATTAATCAAATGTCAGTCCGATATTGTTGTTTGGTGGATTCTCGCCGTTATTTCTATTTTTAAAGTTAGTATCAGTGCGCCAGTTTATAGAACGCATGTAGTCATGAAATCCTTTCTTGATTGTAAAAGGCTTTCTTTGGATCTTGATTTGTTTTAGACAATAATCATCACAACGATCCTGTTGAAATTTGTGGACTCCAAAGAATTCCACTGATTAGACATTTTTTTCTTCTTATTTCCTATTGATCTTCACACCAGTACATAATACCACTGATAGTTAAGGTGAATTGAAATAAGCAAAACAATAATCAATATTTCCGCCCTAATGCATTATCGTTGTGGGAGTCATTTGTTTTCGTTGTAACAGTTCGGTATTATAAATAAATATTTTTTTAAATTTAAATCTCTTTCTAAAATAAACTAAATCTCGAAATTGCCACTTACGCGTTACTTAGCAAATTGCTTGTCGTCAATGATTATTTAATATATTTGCTCGTACCTGGACCCAAACGTCGGCTAGAGTAAGAAGCCTTGTCAGTCTGATTCCAACTGAAAGCGCCCATCAATAGAATGGTAACAACCTTGGTGACCAATGTGTCCAAACTGACAGAGAATTAACTCTTCATACTTCTGAACACTGGTCTCTCTGGAATAGAATTATGGAAACTCATTGATGTAACGCAATGTTACAGGATACTAAAAAAACAGAAAAAAAGAATTGAATAAAATCGAATTTGCAATCCACCATTCTCTTGGGGGGTGTAAGATAAGATGCAAGAGGCTGGTGCTTCATTGACAGCCTGGCAGATTGAAGTTATTCACGGCGTTCGAGGAAGAAGCCATAAGCTCCGTCACCTGATTCTGTATGTTCCATTATGAGTCTTACATTCATACTTCCCTAGTCTATAGTCATTATTGTTATTCCAATAAACCGCAAATGGTGTTGGTTCAACAATGTTTTTTGGTTCCAGATAACTCATTAGACCTACAGCATTGTATGAAGCATGGTCGTCAGATTCAAATGGCCACATGGGCACTGACTATTTAAACCAATAATTCTTTCTAAATTTTGATGGAATTCCAGCAGAATCGCTACCAGTTCGAGCGACAACCTTATTCATACTCTCTGCCTTTTGTCTTGTTTCAGAGTGTTCGCGGGAAGTGGCAATGTACCATGTGTCATATGAAAAGGGAACTCTTATGTCAAACAGGAATATGGTTCCATGGAACTGGATCAAAACCCACCTTCAACAGAAAGTCTTTTAAAGCGAAAGTGGAAGCTTCGGGGCTGCTAGACACTGAATCAGACTGGGGTGTCGTGGTAGGTACATACCCATCCCGGTTCCTTATCAATCGAGTTTTCATCTAAGTAGCATATGTTGTTCAAAGGTCTGGCGCATTTGGCAGGGATAAAGGGCATCAAAAAAGAACTGGACAATTATTTTTTTTAATGAAATCCTTAAATCTCCGTGTATATCCAAAGTCTGATTCTGTTGCATGGCTTACTTCCCCCAAACTATGATCTATAATAACCAGATATACATAAATGTGATCTCTGCATACTTTCATTACCTTTACTTATTAGTATATTTGACTGTAACTCTATAAACTCTTTTTGTTGGTGAAATCAATAAATCAAATCAAGTTATATTTATCCTGTTGACCTTGGAATCGGATTGTTTGCTGACCAGAGGGCGCAGTTACGAGTAGTTACTATGACGCCAAGTGTTGTAGAGATCGTGTCATCACGACAACCGTGTGTATGTAACGTTGCGCAGGTTTTGGGAAATGGCCTTCGTTTTACAATAGAAATGAATACATATTTAAATTCACCAAGAATCGAATAAAACCATTATTTTATCTTACACAGGCTGATAAGACAGGATCGTCCGTCCCTGGTCACCGCACAGATTCCGAGCTTCTTGTCAAGGCCAAAAGCACTAACGGTGATACACGTCATTGTCATAAGTTCCACAGGAGGCGAAGTCAGCTGTCAATTAGCGATAGTTTACATGACAAGGATGACGAAGACACTTACATAGACGATGCTCAGTTTCAAAGAGAAAGACAGCAAGATAGAAAACATCGTTTTCAAAAAAAGTGTAGAAGGAGATTACCAAAAGTGAATACAAATCATTCGTTGGACAGTGAACATCATATATGTGTTTCAGCGGATTATGACTCTACATATGCGTCAGAAAATTCTGTGTCTGCCGAAAGTGCATCTGACGGCCATGTCGAAAGCAAGTCGGAAATTAAAAAATCCAAGTCACCAACAAAATCTCGCTCCCGCGAGATCTCGGTAACAAAGCGGAGTCGAGATGCCCGAAGGCGCCGAAAATCTTCATACTCTGACGTATCATTAGAAACTGAAGAAAAAAGTGTAGACCCTCCACAAATGTCTACCAGACACCCATTAAAGGGGAAAAACATCAAACACGACTCCTACCAAAACCATTGTAAAATTGTTCGTCAAGCTGCTGTATCGCGAAGCAGCTCTTCGACTAGTATTATTTCTGATGCTAAAAGCTCTGATATTCATAGTTCTGCAGCCAGTCCAGTTTTCCAGCGCCATGACACATTACAGTTTCGTGAATCACCGAAGATTTCTATCAGGACAAGTTCTATAGCCGCAGTCTCCGCTGGCAGCCTCGATTTAATGTTACCCTCAGACAGCACCCCACAACTACTAGCTCCCCCAACACCCACCTCACATCGCCGAGTGACTCTGTCCGAATGTGAAAATATAACCATAAACACATCTGGGGAACAAGGTTGAGTATTTCCAAATCTTAAAGTAATTAATTTATAGCTGTGTTGGTCTGAATAAAAACTTAAGACAAATTGGGAAATTTTATCAGCTTGAATACTAGCGTATAGTTTAACATGATAAAATAGGTTGATCGTCAAACTCAATTTGTCGGAGGCTTTAATAATCATTCCATCGCAATAATGAGGATTTTAAAACGAACTATAAATTTGTTAAAAGAGGATGGAAAAAATATAGATGATCATGCAGTTTTCAAATCAATACGCCGTATAGCATGCACACTTGTTTTATAACTCTGGTTTATACATAAATTGATTTTATGGTGGACTGTTCGTGTCATATCATATTATTATTCACATTTGCTGTGTACATACGTATGCGGGCATACCAAAGTATGTGCTTCGATATGCCCGCAGCCATCAGTATATCGTAGGCCGTGTTGTACTCAGTTTTACTAAAACAATAAGGCTGGTTGTAATTGGCATGTAATCGTCTCTGTTTAATTAAAACGATTACTTATCACAGAAGACTTCGTGAACAATGCATGTCGGTGTACGACGTGGTAAACCAATTTTCATATGAGTTTTACTGATAATTAACAATTAGTTGTGGTATTGAAATTCTAACATAGAATAATATCCATAATATGGTTCGGTGAATGCGCTGAATAGGTATTCTACCCAGATCCATGTTATATTTATATTTTCTCTGTGTTAAGCTTTTACAAATCAAGTACAGATATGTATCATGTTAAGTTAGAGCAATGGGAAAACGGATTCCGTTCAAGTGGATACCTGATTACGTTAAGAATTCTTCGAGCCACATCACAAGGGATTTTAGATAAGACTTTCTATAAATATTAAATCGATAGTTTCGCCAATATTTCGTTGTATCAGTTTGTCATAAAGGGCTCGAATGTGAATTATGTTTAGGCAGCATGTTGGCCTATCCAGCTACAAGTTATTGCTTGATCTGTGTTAGCTATAAATGACATTTGCTTATACTTAACCAAAAAGTTTAAATGATCATAATGTTAATGAATTTCGCAGGTCGATATCACCCGTCCAGTCCACACGCTGTTATCATCCACAGAGATAAAAACGATGCCAGTTATAGAAGTAAGTATTATCGTTTCGACATATTTTTTTTTTTTACATTTTTACACACGCATCATTACGACCTACTAGAAATGTATATGGAATAGTATCTTTTTGTAGAAAACGGCCACTTAGATCCTTTAAACACTTTGTTGTCTAAAAAAGAAATCTTATAGGCTTTTGTTACACTTGTAGCTGGTGGATTAGGCATGCGAATAGTCGGAGGGAAAATGATGTCGGACGGATCTGTAGGTGCATACGTCACACACGTCATCAAAGGCGGTCCAGCGGACGCACAGGCGGGTATCCGTGTCGGTGAGTTACCGCACCATGACTAACTTACTGTACAATGTTTATTTGGTTATTACGTTTTGTCGTCAGCTATACCTATCACTTACCCATATTCTGCTGTCAGATGAGAGATCAATGTCAAAAGCGGATAGACCTATCAAATACCACTTTTAATTCGATACGACATCATAATTGTTCATCAGAAATACGTCCATGCATTGATTAATCCACGATCCCCGTTACGGGCTCTAGTAAATTTGTGAAATCGCATTAATTGCGTAGATAAACATGCTTACACGTTCTGAAACAAACTGTTTCCTTGCAGTACTTTGACTTGAGCTTTGAACCCATATTGGTTATGCACAAGGGTAGGCACCAAAACATACTGTCATGTCTGTGGGTCTCCAAGGAATAAGAAAAACTGTTACACGGAACCCGACATAAAAATGGCGATGTAAACTGACTCAGTTATAATGTTTTGGAGCGGAGTACCTCTAATAAGTTAGCGGACACGTGACACACTACCTGTTGATAAACTATTCTACACTGGCAACTGGTCTCTTGAATAGTGAAAACGGATTAAACCAAAACAGCTCCCCATGAAGTACATTCTTGTCGCATTGATTTAGACCTGGACCAAACCTATAGGAAACGGCGTCTCATGACGTCAGACACTGTTGGGTTCATTAACTCTCACTGTGTCAATTGTCCTATAAAATGGCTACAACACGGCGAGTCCGTCAAAATAATCTGCATCGCTACCAAATTTGGCTGATTTCGATTAAGTTGAATACAAGTATGCTTCTGCAGTTACACAATACCAGTAATAAATCGCCCGTATAAACACTAACAATAGATCACCCCTATAAACACCAACAATAAATCACCCCTAGAAACACCAACAATAAATCACCACTATGACCACTAACAATAGATGGCCCCTATAAACACCAACAATAAATCACCCCTAGAAACACCAACAACAAATCGCCCGTGTAAACACCAACAATAGATCACCCCTAAAAACGCCAAGGATAAATCTCCCGTGTAAACACCAACAATAAATCGCCCGTGTAAACACAACAATAAATCGCCCCTATAAACACTAACAATAGATCACCAACTATAGATCACCCCTATAAACACCAACAATAAATCAACCCTATAAACGCCAACAATAAATCGCCCGTGTAAACACCAACAATAGATCACCCCTATAAACGCCAAGAATAAATCACCCCTATAAACACCAACAATAAATCACCCCTATAAACACCAACAATAAATCGCCCGTGTAAACACCAACAATAGATCACCCCTATAAACGCCAAGAATAAATCACCGCTATAAACACCAACAATAGATCACCGCTATAAACCCCAACAACAAATCGCCCGTGTAAACACCAACAATAAATCGCCCGTGTAAACACCAACAATAAATCACCCTTATAAACACCAACAATAAATCACCCCTATAAACACCAACAATAAATCATCCCTATAAACACCAACAAAAAATCGCCCGTATAAACACCAACAATAAATCGCCCGTGTAAACACCAACAATAAATCGCCCTTGTAAACACCAACAATAAATCACCCCTATAAACACCAACAATAAATCACCCCTATAAACACCAACAATAAATCGAATCATCATCTATGGTTTCAGACCTGTATCCTAAACACTATGATTTTTTCTTTTACCAATAACCGATATTTTGGTATTCACTTACAATCTATTAACATGAATAATGTATTTTGATTATATTATTTTAACACATTTGATATTGGTTTTGTTTGGCTGTCTATTTTGCCTCAGGTGACATAATCCAGGAATGGAACGGTCGGTCTTTACGCAATGCCACTTTCGAAGAAGCAAGGGAAATCATGGATAAATGCAAAGATATTGTTCAGCTTCTCGTCCTTCACATGCCACCTGAACAGTCCGAGTAAGTAATAGAAAGACTACTTCTTCGATTGCGGTAGCACTCTCCGTTAGGAAGCAAACCATAGACGTTTTTAATTCGAACAACCATTGTCGATTCATTATACTGAGGTGTGCAATTTCGGCCAATTCTGGTAGCTGTAAACTAACACTAGTCCAAATAACTCCAATTTTGTCCGTGTAAAAGCAGTAAACACAATTCTTCCAGGAAAAGTTAATAAGCAAGTGATCTGATATAATGTATTTATCATAGATGGAATTTAAATTGAGGCAATAAAGTCCGGATTTATAATTAAGTGTCGTTGTATTATATCAACAAATAAGGTTATATCCGTATATCTACGCGTGCATTCAAACATTATAGATGTACCGGTACTTTGGGAATGGATAAACATATAAATATATTTTGAATAATATACATATACATGCAGATTATGTTACATATGATATATATTCATAAAAAATTTATTTAAATAAATAAAATAACATAAAATGCGGATGAACTGGATTCGCCTTTTAATTGCACCGATATATCAATTCTAGTATACGTGTTTTAATTTTAAACTTAAACAGACTTAAACTAGACACCTTTAAATAAGAGTGAAATCTGGTTGTCTCAATAAAGTTTCACTCGTCCATTATTTTAGGCTGAATTATGATAACATTTAAAGGAATATTTAAAGGTAAGTATTGCAACGATTGAGGGCATTTGTGGCTAGTTGAACAAGAATCAAGACGTAGACATGAAATCTAATGTTCATTTGCTAGGCATGGCAACATAACTCTAACAGTCAACATAAAGTTCGAGTCAATCTCAATGACTCTTTAACTCGTTTAAGTCATTACGGCAAACTTGTATCAGCTAACGAGTCTAGGAGGTATACGGTCGTAACATTCCTGGACCTATCTAAGGCCTTTGGTACTGTGAACTACAACATTCTAAATAATAAACCTAATCAGTTTGGGTGTTTTGTGAATAAATAAGTTATGGTTAAATCACTATCTATCAAATCGGACTACCTAAATTATAAACAATTCCTTATCGAGGCCTAGACCAATGTTGTGGTGCTCAAAGAGGATCTGCCCTGGGCCCCTGATCTTTCTTATGTGTGTACTTATGTCATTCCAGAGGTTACCAATATATACGGCCTTATTCTTTTGCTGATGACACCGGTGTCTCTTTCTCTAGATGACCCACTGACTGCCATCGAGGTTATAAATAAAGAATTGGAAAATTACATAACTAGTTTATTGCTAACCGACTGTCAAATATTTTTAAAAAAAACAAATAAAAGTTCTATTAAAAATCGAATAACAATTCATCCAGACATATGTGTTTAGGCATAAGTAACACGGAAGTCGAGCGAGCAAAACAATTAACATTTTTGGGAATTCTCTTAAACGAAAGGCTAAATTGGAAAAGACATAGAATTCATACACGTTAATAAAATCACTATAAGCACTGGTGTCATTAACCACGTAAAGCAGTATATTTATTTATTCCTCATTATTCACTCATTTGCCCACATTTAACTTCTGGAATAACACTGTGATAAACACCTACAAGTCTCATTTAAATCCTTCTAATTCCAAAACATGCGACCCCATCGTCTTGACATAGGCATACTGCTTGTACATTTACATATTTAAAAGGATTATGTTTGTCTTTAAAAGTTAAGTTTAATTTAAATGTTGTTCTAGTTATTCGATATTCGGGCAAAATAGCTTATTTTAACGTAAACGTTGTTTTAATATGTATTTTGATCATGAAGATTACTAGATAAACCTTTGTATTGATATTTAAGAAAATTAATATATCCTATAGTTTTCTGTTGAAAAGGCAATCCAAGACTCTGAGACAACCTAGCCCATATGCCATAACAACCAACCCCGCTATGGGGCAGGTTGTCTCAGGATGTAGGTGAGATGTTACTCTTCAACTTACTTCGGAACAAAATTTCATTTGATGCTACAATACATCAGAAATAAATAAAGAGTGAGAAATATGACAACCACTCCCGGTCTTCCCTACTCACTTTCAAACACAATCGCTCGTTATTAGGTTAACTATTTTACACAATCGTTATGTTACAGTGAACAAGGATCAACTGCCAGCAAATCAAGAATACCAAAATCCGGTAACGGTTTTATGTTAAACATTCCGTTAAAAATCCTAATGTTCAGTTTTGCAACAAATAACATTAATTCACTTTCTATAAAATATATAGGTTTTGGATTCCATTCAATGTTTTACTTTTTTTGTAAACTTATAGAAACCAACTCAATGATCTCCGAATCATATAGCAGACATCTTTATTTTAAATATTTTGTTCCATTGTAAGCAGACGCTCGTTGTGAGTCGCATCTCTTTCCAATTATTGTAATATTCTTCTTTTAACTTTTCTAGATTCGGTAGACGGTAAACTTGTTCATAAAACCTTCATAACCCCCACTCTAGAAACCCCCAAAGATTCGTCTCTCATCAACCGACCAAAGAGGAGGATGTTACCAAAAACACCCGTAAGTCATGATAGCATATAGCTTATGACTAAGAACATCATTTCACTTATATATACCCCCTTGAGTAGTCTGTCTGACTAAGATGTTGTATCGTTTTTGGAATATTTCCGATATTTGTTTGTTTTTGTTTCTGAGTTGTTGTTTTTTTCGGGGGGGGGGGGGGGGGGCCT
>JAQQZZ010112527.1:0-15258 GCA_030265115.1 Mopalia vespertina | reverse complement strand
CCTCTATTTTTATATATTCTCGAATACTAAATTTCAATTCCAGAATTGATAACGGTTTTTCTTGGCATCGTTTTGTAAATATGTAATATCTCGTTATAATTAATACTAAATTTATCGGTTCAAATTCTTTTATTTAAATTTTTTTTTCCTTCTAATTCAATGGTCTTTAATGGGAACCTGTCATATTATGTAACATGTAAGTTATTTCCATAATGGATTGGTATGACCCCTACTCAGATGACAGTATTTTGTAATCAGTGGAAATAGACATCCGGCTTCATATAAATTAGCTTCGTTTTAATTATGGCGGCGGTAAAATGTGTTAATGACAGTTAGGCCCTAATAGTGGTATTTGACAATCTAACGTCAAATCAACACGTTCATTCGCCGTAAACAAACATACTTGTTATGGGCATGCAAATGAACAATATACTTTTAGAAATAATGGTTATTTTAGGGTTCTTAAGAATACAGGACGGTTGTTAATGTAACCAGGGTTTTTCGTAATGGTATTATAAGGACACAAACGGTTCTTTAATATAATAAGATTCGGAGAGAAACTTTGAACTGTTCCTGTGAGGGTTTTGTACGGACCCATAAAGGTTCCACCAGAGCCATACATGAAGAACCTTAAAGAGTTCCAATAGAGCCGTATTTTTCTAAGAGTGTAGCATTAACTGAAACTGGTCGAAACACGTAGCTTCTTCTTCGATACAAATCCATATCGTTTGTCTGTCTTATAAAAGCCTTGTGCAGCACTCGAACACGGATGACGGGAGCTCTTTTCCCTCCGAACTCGGTAGCTCAGTTGATAAAGTAGTGTGCGTTCACCTACAGCAAGGGTTTAAGTATCGGACTCATCTAAGATCGTTTGTCCTGAAATAAAGCAAATATTTTCAAACAAATAATAGAAGCCAATGACGTCAGTTACTATAAAGCTGACAATTGCTGCCCGAATAAGTATCAAATAAGATAGACCATAATCGGAGCCTGCGATGTTATTTATGACGACAGAACATTCGGATATTAGTCAATAGGCTGCTTTATATTATACCAGTAAATTGAGTGTGTTTGTTATTCAGATTTTCATAGTCCCGGTATACTTGTAGGCCTATACGATTTCGGTTTAATGGGTCTAATATATCATCTCTATTATGACGATGCTCGAGAGAAAATTAAACTTCACTTCTCTTGGCACAACCCATTAATATGACGCCACAGTCCGTGTTGAATCTAAACTCCGTGCAGCGCTCACTCATTCCGCTAACCTGCTTTACAAGGACCTATTTATTTATCAATATTTTACACGTTTATCATGCATGCCCCTATCTAAAACTCCGCTGTTGTCTTCAACAATACCGTACCAAGACACAATTGTAAAGTTCGATATCATTAACCATAATGCAATAAAAACACAAAAGACGTAGAATGCATTAAAGTTAATCATCAGAAAATCGCAACCTTGTTGTCCCGCAATTGATGTATATTACCAATAATGTATGTTCTTGTTTAATGGTATATAGTCATTTGACGTGTAATTTTTAATCAGCACGAGGCCAACCGTAATATCCATGTACAGGAGGTCGCAATAAACTCAGGATGTTCTAATGCAAATAAATTAAAATGTGTTATCAACAAAGTTTGGGTTATATTTGGTACGAATGTGTATAGAAACTATTTAAACAAGCATAGTGCATATCCTTTCGGAAGTTGAGCTGTCCAAATAACCCCACAGCTTTATTCAAATTCAGTGTCACCCCACATGGTTTTCAAATTGCTCCATTCAAGACGGTGAATTTCCTCTGCGTAATCTACCCATTTCGTACGAGTAAATAATGAAATTTGATTGAAGTTGTACAGTTATTATAATTCATTGATACAACCTGTGTCTACCTGTGTCTACCTGATGATAATTAACACATGCTATGTTTAGTTTACTTTATTGAACTCAGACTGCTACAGATACATAAACAAATCGATGTCGAGCTGATAACATATAACAGATGGGAGAGTAGATAAATATATCATGATTGGAATACTATATAAATAGTGTTTCTTCATTATTGGCACACCGTTATATATATATTTGTTATTTAAATTTTATTCTACAACTGTGGTTAAACTATGACATTAATCATTACAATGAATTGCAATTACATTAGGTCTTGCTGGACCCCTTATGCTCAAAATTAACCAATCTTGTGTTATGGCTTGGAATAAAAGTTA
Source organism: Mopalia vespertina (assembly GCA_030265115.1). NCBI lineage: Eukaryota > Metazoa > Mollusca > Polyplacophora > Chitonida > Mopaliidae > Mopalia > Mopalia vespertina. Next base: position 13,032 of record JAQQZZ010112527.1, on the reverse strand, counting down.
TGTATTTAAACTATATGTTGCTGAAAAAAATAATTCGAAATTCTAATTACAAAGAGTTTATATTGGAGCCTATAATTTAGTTTTCCCAAGATCATATATTCAAGTCGCAAAACTTTAATTGCCCTTTTCTTGCACTTCAGTTTTAACCAGGCTCTACATTTTCCAAGACGTGTTTCTAGAAAACTATTCATGTTAGAAACTTCAAATTTATACCATTGTAAAGATCACAATGCGATCTAGTAAACATTGCCTCATTTTTTAGAAGTTCGTCATTGATTTTTTTAAATGTTTTCTGAAAGTTGTATTTTACAATTTAATAAGACTTTCCTAGGTGGGATAGACAAACAATTCCACTGGGATCGTTCTAATCAAAATGTTAAAAAAAGAGACACTAGTTCAAGGACTATTCTACCCGGTCGACTTATGTGGTGAGTCTTATCGTTAGTGCACTTCGAGACATAAACCATGTGTATTTTTCTGTTGACTTTTAACCTTTTTGCAATATTTTTGGCAATAATAATTGGATTTTTACCTCATTCACATATATGTAATCCTGGGTATTCACACTTTCCAACAATATATACATATATGTGGTACAGATTTATATTCTAAATATAACAGGTGTTCTGAAAATCGACCAAGGGGTCCAGCAAGACCTTTACTGATTTAACGTAATAACACTATAAGACAAGATATCATTAGGGTACCAGATATTGATATATTAGCGGATAATTTCATGGGTTGTTACTACAGTATCAGTATTTTGTTAAAATATTTGTTGCAAAGGGTTATATAAACGCATTTGGAATCATCACAAGTGCTAAGTACATCGCTTCATTCACTTTGTATTATTATTTCGTGTTAACATCAGTCTAATTAATCAAAGAGCATGTTTATATGGAGCTTCATGCTTGACAAGACTGTGTGTTCTTTTTCTTCATATAATCCAAGTATAGTTTTATGTTTTTGTTTTGTTAATGTATAACATTTTAAACTGTGACGTATCAAGTGATTTAGACCCTATTAGCCAGACTATGCTCTTGGCAAGTATATTAAAAAACCTACTCTAGTCCACACACACCGGTATCTTTATGGATCGATCACAGAAGTTATTGCCACACCGGCTGTTGACAAATTGGTCGTAACTCACTAGACTCAGCGATTTTACACCTTCACACAATAGTGAGTCAAGGTTCGAAAAAGAAAACGGATTGCAGTTATGTGGCCAGAGGGTAATTATGCGTCCAGTAGTTCTGCGTCCAGACAACCGACCGCTTTAAACTATACACGAGTCACATTGTTAACGTTTCGTCTCCTACCTCTATCCTAAAGTTTCCTTTGCTAAAACCCAATAGCGCTTACCTTCAGTAACATTTACTGAGTTACCACACCTGAAGCCTTGACACATGACGAGCGATTAATTGTCCAACCACAATTACATGGCATTGTTCTTCAGACTGTATAAGGGCCTTGTAAAACCATGCCACTATGTATCTCCTGTCCATCCACCAGCGTCAAAATTGGGAAATTGAGATCTATGACAAAACTGTCTCAATAATGTTATATAATGTCAATGACGTCCCAATTGTTTGCCTATTTTTCAATCATTTAAATACTGCTTAACTAAGTAATTGAGCAATATTGTTTTTAAGAGAGCAAACACTTCACACAACTGATGATTGTTTTAGTTTATTACTTAAAAAATAACGTCGGGTACGGCTTAAACCACGAGTAAGTCAATCATCCAAAGGCTTGGCCATGAACTAGGTAACTATATTATACCGACTCAGTTACATCTGAGAAATATATGGACATAAACTGTTTTAAGCGAATTACTGATTGTCACAGATATGTGGTTGGCAACGACTCAAAGCTGTGTGTAGCGCAACAACCGAGAAGTGGATCAACCACGGTTAGGACCTGGGACTTTTCAGAAAATACTCGGTACTTATTTGGAAATATACCCAATGCAGCTTTTTGTGTAAAATGTATTCATGTTAAAGCCAACCGTACATGTTTGATTCTATATTTGCATGACGCTGAGATTTTTTTGTTACATATACTTCTCTGCCGTGTCTCAGTGAGGACTAGCAGGCATTACATCACCCCGTAATAGCTGTTTTTGTCATGGCTGTATTAAGATGTCTAGGCCCAGGAAGAGCGTCAAGATTATGGGAGAAATCGTCAATACCACTCTACCGTGTACTGACCTATTCATTACACGTTAGCGGTGAGTTAATGTCTTCTTTAACTGATATAACACAAGAGGAACGTGATGGGGAATGAAGCAGCACATTACATCTGTATTACACTGATGGATAGATTAAGAACAAAAGGACAACCAGTGACGAGGGATATTGTCCAGTCTACGTCCGCTCTGAAAGGGGCTTTATCCCAAATATACCAGTCTAATAAAAGGATCCACGATATGTAAACATTAGATTTATTTGTATCCTGCATAAATCCTCATTGTGCTTGTCGAACTCAACTTATAACTGAAATAACTTTGCCGGAAAAATGGCGGTGTAAATGATGGCCGTCCGCTGTCATCTACGCTCATTTATATACCGGAGTTTGAATCCCGGCGGTGGCAAGCAATTTTTCTCCTCTACAATAAACAAAATATATATATAAAACCAAATAAATTTATTTTAAGTACATGAATAAATAAAATAAAAAACAGTAAAATATATTTTAATAGAAATTTTGATTTCTGGCCAAGGGTTTTAACACAATCCAGCGATCGAGAAAACACAAATTGGCAATCGACCGACCAAGCATATTTCAGCTACAATCAGTTCATTGCTGCCTTATTCTCACTTTTCCTTATATTGTTTGTTTGATTAAATATGTTTCATGCTATAGTACGAACAGTGATACCGTTTATCTACAACATCGTTGAGCTCAAGTATAGGGAAGAGTTCAAGTATAGGGAAGAGTTCAAATATAGGGAAGATTATAGTTTGGTTTTGATGCATGCATGTGGCTCATATTGACTGAGCAATCTGTTACAGCCCATTGATCAATCGCTTACTAATGTAATAAATATTTAAAAAAAATATTTATAAGCAATTTGATAATGTGAATTTAATAGTCTGTATATGGATAATACACAATTGCTTTAACTTGATGAATCAGACCATTTTAATTTCACTTTCATTGGAATGGCCCTGTGACTGTTGAAAGTAATAAATCTTGTATATATCGAATTGACAGATTCGCCCGATTTTCATTTTTTTTTGCTAAAACAATGAAATGCTGACATACTAATGCGTCAAACAGACACATCATAATGATAAAAACGTATGAACACTTTCGTGCTTTGATTTGCAGACAGTATAGTCTTTTCCAGGTTATCCGTACAAATATAAAACCCACATTCGATTTGCTTTTGGCATTGAAAACGCATTTGATGCTGTCTGTTTTAAAGAAATGGCCGGAGACAGATATCGGCGATGAACGCCGAATGCTTTTTCTGAGCACATTACATATAAACGACCTTGACATGGATTCACGACCTGGAGTTTAGGTTATGACACACCCATGTTATATCTTCTAAGATCCGTCAAGAGCTTAAGGTATGAATAATAAGAGATTATAATGCATTTGCGATATTAGAATTTTAGTTTGGGACCATACCAACGAGGTATGATAGCGACGCTTTTAAATGCGACGCGTAACATTCATGCGGAGTATTATGAAAATGCACATCACACATAGTATGAAGCCAGGATGAGGCACGCACGGACGACTCACTATCTCTAAATGTATATGATCTATACATGGGAGTCACGACCTTGTGGGAAGGTCACACCACTGCCTAATACAATGTGAAGTAGCCATGTACAGTATTATTAGAATGCGTATCAAAGTTAAGAATTTATTGCCCTGAGCAATCACCGCCGCTTATCACAACTTCAGTATACCACGTCGAAGGTAGGTGACGGCCAGGAGAAGGGGGCGGTGGAGAACAACATCCATGTACTGTGTGGTGGATGGTTGAAAATTGTGAACAAGATACCTTTTAAGAAAGAGTGTTTCGTATAAAACTTTCTTAAGTACATAAAACACATCAGATAATACCAAGTTATTTGTGCAATAAGCAGCAGTTCATGACTTTTGGATAAAACTGGCATGAGTTGATTTGGTTGTATATAGCAATAATCTTTGCCGACTGTTTCTTGGCAGTGTTGAATATGAACCGTTTTCACATCAGTGTTTCATTTAAATGCTGTTATTAATCGACATTTCATTCAGCCGTTCTATACATTTTATCGCTGCCGACTGTGCAGACAAAGCCATTCCATCGCAGCTGTCGTTGATAAAACACAGAAACGTTTATATGCTAGACATTACAATTTGTATGTCCCGAAGCAGTCCCCGACGCTTGTGAACACATCAGCTGTTTCTTGATATAATAAAATGGATATATAGAAACAGGTGCATCCACCACAAATCCATTATAGCCCATTTAACGTTAAAACAGCTGTGTTACAAATAACACAGGAAGGAAACATTTTCCAGAATCGAACGGCCTAAAAGAGACTTAATGGGAAAATGTATCGGCGCTTATGCTATTTACGATAATGGGTTATTGAGCATTTATATATTCGCGATGGTTACGAAAAGGTTATTTGATAGCCTCGGAACTACGACAGAAAGAATGATATAACAATGGCCATTGGTGTAGGACAGCAGGTTTGGGTTAAACTTTTATGTTAACAAAGGTCGAAAGTATACATATTACTGCATTTATTTATCATATTGTGCGTTATGTTTCGTTTAATGGGTATAATTTTACGAGGATTAAATATGTGGTTACATTCAGCAACCATACAGGCTCCTTAAACGGAGAAGCGGCGAGACTGTATATCTTATTTAGTAAAGCCTTGCTTATTCATCCAAGAACATGTTCCACAAGAACATTTCAGGAATGGGTTATACAACCCTTCTCCTACATAAATCATATTATACATATTAGACTTTAAGATGGCGATCATGCCCACAGGAATGTTACACATTTAGTACACTGATAGTCTGAGCTCTTAATTTTAGAGCCTCTTTAATAAAATTGCTCAGTTTGATTATTTCACGAGTTGCTCTAACATTAAATAATTCTTTAAGTTTTCTAAGGTTTGGCCAGGAACAAAATATGCTCTTTTGGTATTTGTTTCCTGAAACAGAATACAAAGTACATCTTCTACCTTACCCATTTTACATACTTCACATAAACGTTGCTCTCTTGGAATATTTCTATATCTAGCTTTAACCCACGATAGCCACACCTAAAGTGTGATATAGAATTAATATGTTTGTTACTGATATTTTCAGTTTTATTGTATCTCTCCATACAAAAACTTTACTTTATATCCGATTACAAACTATAACGTGTGGAAGAATTAATTAGTGTAAAAAAACTCTCGGACAAAACAATTTTTTACTGTTCTGTATATTCGGTACACATCGTAGTTGTCTACATTTTCCGCTTACAATGGATACCCATTACCATTAACCATAACCATTAACCATAACCAAGGAAGTTTGACAATTTCGAGACTCAAATTAAAGTTCTATTGATTAGTCCTAAGTGTCAACTGTTTAGCAAATAATCTATAGAGGATCAACTGATGATTTTGGACCAGTTTTGACCAAAACGTGACAATTCTTCTATATACATTTATTTTTTTAATGTATCGCCATAGCTCGTCATATATAAATGCGTAAGGGGTACTTTTCGGCAAACCCAAAAGGTACCTACAATTCTGACTATGTATTGATCCTACATCATGTAGACCAGCCAATCCCCATAGTTCACAGCCATAAAGTAAAACGGGTTTTATTAGTTTGTCCAGAATTGCTAACTTGGTATTACATGATCCAAATTGACATTATAGAAACACACTTTTAATACACTTAGTTCTTTTCGTGTTTCTGACATATTAAAATTATATTTTAGTGTTATACCAAAGTAAGGAAATTTGTCTTTCAATTCAACTTCTTGATAATCAATTGTCCATTTAAAAGATCCTTTGTACTTGGTAGACGCAAACACGACGACTTTTGTCTTTATAACATTGACTTTTAGGTCCCATTTCTTACAGTACGTATCGAACTTGTTTAACAGTAATTGAAGCCCTTAAGGTGATTTAGAAAAGAGAACGGTATCATCAGCAAATAACAAAGTGGAAATTTGTAAATCGTCCAAAAAAGTATTAGAATTATTTAAATCAATTAGGTCATCGTTAAAATCATTAATATATAGGGAAAACAATATGGGTGACAAAAGCTCCCCTTGTTTTAAGCCCCTTGTCTGATCAAAGAAACTAGACAGATTGCCAGGACTTCCTACACACGCTTTTACATTTGAATATATAACTTTGATAGCCGTGACTAGACTGTTGTCAAAACCTGACCTCCACAGTTTTCCCCACAGCGCTGTTCGATTAATAGTATCAAAAGTTTTTTGTAGGTGAACGAATGCGCAGTATAATTTACCTTTATTGGCTATAACATTACAAATTAATTGGTACAATACAAAAACACAATCAACAGTGCTTCTACCAGGTCAGAAACCATACTGAAAATCACTGAGGATATTACACGATTCCGCCCAATTAGGCAAACGGTAAAGCAAAATTAAATAAATTTGGGCAAAAGCACTCAAGGTTATTCCCTATAGTTGTCGACCAAGTTTATATCACCTTTTTTTGTACTGGAACAATTATATCCTTTGTCCATTCTTTTGGATATAAGGACTTACTGTATAAATGGTTAAATAGATCTTTTCCTTCAATAAATATTTCACTGGACAATCCATCTATCCCACCTGCTTTGTTTGTATTAAGTTTTTCGACATTTGTCGCACTTCAGCTTCTGTAAACAGTTCATCTAGTATGATATTTTGCGAAGGTAACAGATCAGGATTATAATCTGTGTTTGACGCATTAGAAAAACTATCTCGTTACAACTTTTGGTGATAAGATTGAAACTCGGCTAAATTTATGTCGGGCTTTGGTGGTTTCTTTTTGACAATTTTGTTTACTTCACACCAGAATTTGCGTGGATTTTTCTTTGAGTTTATCTTTAACTCTTGCTTTAAATGGTCTTTGTTTAGCTTTTCGTTTGCTTTTTGTATAAATGTTGCGCTTATTGAATAGAATATGTTTATCGATTTTTTTATTTCCATATTGTCTTTGTGCTATTCTAAAATGTTGTTTTGCTTCCTTACGTGTTTTATTGAACCATGGTGCTGTATAAATCTCTTCACATTCATTATTACCATTAACTTTCCCTTTACCATTGATTTCAAACACCGTGTGGTATAAATTAGAAGTGAAATCCCTCACAATAATTTCAGTATCTGCTTCCCTGTCGTTTAATTTATCAACTACCGGTATAATATCTGTTATTCGATTACCTAAGTCATGTTTACATTTTGAGTTATTATTAATGTTCCACAGTATTTTTCCATGTCTAAATTTCTCTCGAGTATGTGTCTTTGTGAGATTATGTTCAATTTGGAAAACTATCGTGGCGTGATCTGAAAATTGCATTACATTTAACACCGTGAATTATTTAATAGCTTCTATGTTGTCTGTCGCAGTTGACAAATAATCGACAGTACTGCAACCCCGTTCATTGTAGTAAGTAAACGACCTTCAGTATCATTGAATAACCTACCATTAACGATCCGAAGTCCTGTTGTTTTACATAATTCCAATAATTTAAATTCATTTAAATTCGTTTTACCATCCATGTTACAGCGCTTATTTATTTCCATATCTTCTTCTAATGCATAACATAATTCATCAATATATTTACTAAGACTAACATTGCTTGTATAATCTGTCAAATTAGATGTACGCGCGTTAAAGTCGCCTCAAATAAACAATCTTGCATTGTGACTTGAAAACTGGCATAAATCGCTTTCAATCTTATTAAATACATTTTAGTGTTCATTAATTTGACTCTATTAAGGACTATTGTAAACAAAAACGAATGTCAGATCGGTCTATAAATGGAAAGTCAACCTATCACATTTCATCCATAATACGTTTCTTTAGCACTTCGATGCCACCAGTGTTATCTTACATATACAAAAAGGCCCCCACTAGGACGACCGTTTGACTTTGATTTTGTAGCTGCGAGAAATGATCCAAAATATCTGTCAATATCGGGCTCAATTATATTAGTGCATCAAGTATCACAGAGGAATAGGATGTCGTAATGCTATATAAATCGGTAAAACTTGTTGCTGCTGAAGCCCCGTGCTGTTCCAGCAGGATGAGGCTATAGAGTTTTCACTTGTCAGTCCGTATGTCTGTAACATGACATGTTTTCCAAACCTCTTTGTCCATAATTCTATGTCGGATAAAGCTCAAATTTAGCAAACAACTGCGATATGATACGTTACAGATCAAGTTCATGTTTATTATTATTTTTTCAAAGTAATGGTTATTCTAACTTACAAAGGAAATCTACATCCATTGTTCCAAGGAATACAATGTCGAGTATGCAAGTGAAATAGGATGCCGCTATCGTTATGATATATATCTTGGATTCACTATGTAGACGTACTCAGGGTTAATTAGTTAAACGATGGAAGTACTTCGATGTTCAGCCAATGTGTAAGTCATCCTTAAGCACATGACACAATTAATACTATTATTTTTGTTTTCAATCAAACTAAGTGTACTAATACTATGTGTCGCCATTTATATTGGTATTAACCACAGGATAAAATATTTCCTGGAGTTTAATATTCTACTCTATAAATTGAAGGATTTGTGACTGTACTTAAGTTCTCACATATACAGTTATTCGATTCTAACATACACGGTGTATACAGGATTTATGTGCTGGTTCATTCCCAGTCACGTTTCTCTTGTATTCTATCACTTAGGAAAAACATTACCCCCTTTACTTGTAATGAATAGGTAGTGCGGTGACAAAGCGATATTGACGGGTTTCCGATAATGATAGTGCCCTCTTTCGACCTATGCAACCCCAAAACACACTAGATAGAGAGAGAAAAAGTAAAGATAAGATGATTTATTTCCAGGTATTCCGCGTTTAGACACAGACAAAACATTTTTATTACTGATTACTTGTTAATTAACATCTGTGTGCCAGTGTGAAGAATTTTAAGATACATGTAGTGATTAGTTATACAGATCTCCACCAAACACATATAGCTGTTTTCTGTTTAAGCCATGTTTTAAATCTCTCATTTTGGCTCGAAAAATAGTGGAAATGGACTTTCTATAAATCTATAATTATTATAAAGTAAAAACTATGTATCTTATAAATGATTAACAATTGTGCCCAAACCAAAAGCAGTTTATATAGCTATAAGCTCGTTAGATTATACCGACCGTTAAGACGGTTACATAATTTCCTATCTAGTCTTTAATTCGGGAAGACTGTAAACCGGTCCAGTGTTATAAGTGCCTTTACATTACTATTCTATTCAAGCTCTCGTATATAACTAAAAGAGTCATTGGTAAAGAAGGGTGCGGATTTAATTGGTCAACAAAACACGTATTTGATAATGTTTGTGTCTTGTGATAATTTTTGTGTCTTATTTAACGTATTTGACTTGCTTAAATCTTATCATCCTGGGGTTCTTATTGGTAGAGTTTAAACTAGAAACGAACTGCTTTACAACGTTACATTCGCAATGGAACAGAAGCATCGCATACATACTGCTAAAAAAACAAAAAAGTATTTTATATCTCTTGAGTCTGAATGAACATTACTGTAAGTATCTATCAACATTGTGGATAATTCAATATGTGTTGGGTTTCATGATAAATAACTGTTTTGTTTTAGACAAAGCTTCGGTCATATTTATTGTGACTAATTGTGAATAGCTTATAATTTATATCAACATAATGGGTAACGCGAATGCATATGTTTATGAGTTATATCATATCAATTTATGATATCGTCATTATTTATCTTCTTTCCAATGACTGTAATTAAATAAGACTACCACTATTTGAATGTGTGAGTACATCTAGACATATCAAATGAAATATCATTAAGTGACCCGTTTTGCGGCACCAATTTAGAAGCCGGCACCGTCCATGGAAAATATAATTCTGAACTTGTCGTATTATATACTAGACAAAATCCTCAAATCGGCCAAATGGGTGATGAGGACTAAGTTAAAATGACTGTGCGAACCATTTAAAATAGCTTTGTGTCATGTCTGTTCTGGTACAGTTACATTATCAAAATTAAACTACAGCTTCCTGAGGACAAATGCCACCAACCATGTATCAGATTATACAGACCTGACATTAACGTGCGGGTGTAATCTCTCCTAGTGAGCAAACTAAAGCCGCAATCTATCTCTGGCAGCCTGTTTTCCTTCCTGTGCCAATCCTACCTGATGACGGTAACCAATCAACTACTTAATCCCAAATACCATGTTTGTAGAAGTACATGACTTTAACGCATTTTGTGTGTCAGTTTATTTAGCTGTTTAATGATAGTACTATATATAAACAAGTGTTTTCTTTTCTTACAGATTTCCTCTACGCGAGATGAAAATTAAACACTAATGGGCAACAGATAGACAGGTTTTTAATGCATCTCTATTAAATTTTCCCTGACATAGTTATAATCATGGGAACGGCTAAACCTGTTTTTCCGGCTGTATATTTTGTCTAAGAACAGTTATAACCGTTACAACAATCTTAATATGTTGCTGAGCTAGCAGCATTTACATTTGATACTGCTTTATTTTTCAAGTCTGACAATAACAATCGCATATTTATTGATGAATATAATGCATGAAAACAAATTGATACAATCCAATTTCCTTCAACAAGATTTACATCAATTTGCTGTTTCTTCAATATATATTTGTGGCTATTATGTTGGTTAGTATCATAGTTTATGGAATTATTCATAGGCATTGTGAATTGCATTCCATGACAAAAATGTAATATAAAATTTCGGATGACAATCCTGGTTATCGACTGTAATGTTTCCCGGTAGACGTGCCTTTCACAACTACGCCAGGCAAACAATTTAATGCGATCGTCGCTATATTATGCATATAACAAAATATATTCAATATGGCGCAAGTACTCAGGTGTGTAGAACCCCTTTAATAAAATTGGTGTTAAAATTGGGGCCAAACAGCTGACCAGAATAAACATAGATTTAAGTGAAAGGCAATCAATTATATAGCGTCTTTATTGTTTTCAAGAAAGCGTTTGATATTGTCTGGAGATTTGGAGTATGGCATAAATCACCAAAGGAAGGGATAAACGGTAACATATTTAATGTTATATTTAATTTGTATACAAAAATTAAGTCTTGTATAAGCATTGAAAACAATTTATCTGAAACATTTGATTGTAATATTGGTTTAAGACAAGGGGAAGATTTATCTCCATTATTTTAGTTTTTTTGTTTTTTAACGATTTAGAGCAATATTTACTTCAAAATAACAAAGGTATTATTTTGGATCCAAATAACAGATTCAGATTCAGATTTTTATTTCACTCTTACCACATACATGGGTGGTATCAGAGGTAACACATTACAATTTTGCATTTAATCAGTATTTGTACAGTTTAGTTGGATACATTACTTTTACAAATGAAAATTACAATAAGTACTATTAGTATTGCTATTACGTACTGTATATTGGTGGTAGGTGTGTCTTTGTTGTATACAGTTTTGTCTTTGTTGTTTTCAGGACATTTGGTACAATGTAATTAAAATTTCAAACATTCGCTATTAACAATAGTCCTTCCTTTATATAACTACTCAATCTATGTAATACTTTCTTGTTACCAGTAAACAACAACCTATAATGAATTACGTCTCTTGATATTGTATAATATTTCGGGATAAATTTAACTCTCAGGGTTTCGAGGCATTTACATCCAAATACAAAATGAAATTCATCGCCTATAACATTTTCATTGCAGATTTGACAGTATCTCAAATCGCGTGGAATAGAAGAATACCTTCCCAATTCAACCGGCAAACAGTGATTCGACATACGAAATTTAGACATTATAATTCTTTTTCCCACTGACAAGTCTGTTAGGTATCTTTCAAATACAAATTCGGTTTTAATTAATCTATAGTTGTCACATTTTGAGCTGTCATTTAACAAAGTTCTCCATTCTTGTTGAAATTGATCTCTAAGTCTTAATTGAATGGAGGCGGTTAGCCATTTGGGGTTAATACCCAACTGCTGGTGCCATACATCCGACATTCCACAGTCGTCTAAAGTGTGTTTGATTGAGTCTACCCAAGGGGATGTAAATACATTTGCAGTATGCAAATTCAGGAGTGTGCTATACATAACTGCATTTAATTTTGACTGTTTGCCCTGTATACTTTTGCACCAGAAAGTAAGCATTCTCTCCTTTATCGTGACTATAAGTGGGTACCGTCCTAGTTCGCCATATACCATAGCGGACATTGTAGTTGACTTGACACCAAGTATATGTTTACAAAACGCTAATTGAATTTTTTCTACAATTTCATGATTCTTCAAGCCCCATATTTCACATCCGTACAATAGTATTGGCCGAACAAGTGTATCAAATAGCTGAAGCTGAGTATCTACTGGAAGATTATATTTTCTACATTTTCCAATTAGTGCATACATAGCTTTTCTACCTTGTTCAGCCAGTTGTTTTACACTTTTCGAGAATTTACCATTAAACCAAAACTGCAGTCCTAAATATTTAAAACAATCCACCACCCCAATGTTTTTGTCTCCATACGTAAAGGAAACATTTTTAACTCGTCTAGAATGAAATACTACCACTTTAGTCTTCTGAACATTAACATCCAACTTCCATTGTTCGCAATAAGAATATAGATCATTTAAGGCTTTTTGGAGACCAGATTTACTGTTGGAGAAGATTGCCATGTCGTCAGCGTACATTATAACCATTATCTGAAAATATATTTCTATTTCCCCCCATTCCATTTCTACACCCGTATTATTATGATCAATTAAGAAGGTTTCTAGGTCATTTACAAACAGCGAAA
>JAQQZZ010112516.1:4424-15260 GCA_030265115.1 Mopalia vespertina | reverse complement strand
ATGATGAAAGCGGAAAAAGTGAACTATGGTAGTATCCCAATACCATGGGGGAGCATCAATTGGGTGAATTGATGATGAAAGCGGAAAAAGTGAACTATGGTAGTATCCCAATACCATGGGGGAGCATCAATTGGGTGAATTGATGATGCAAGCGACAAAAGCTGCTTTTTTTTTGTGTTTGGTAAAATCACAAACCATTCAGTCTAAAAACAACTGTCCAAACTCTCATAAAATCTAGAGTATTGGCACATTAACTTATTGAAATCACAAGTCCTCATCAAGTATCCAGAACAATGAGAGCAAGCTTGACCACTCACAACAAAAGTCAATTTCAGAGATTTTGCCATCTCAGTTTTGCATGATAAAAATCCTGCACTCACAGTCAAACTGTTGAAACCCCTCCACTTCTCTTTCACATTTTTCCTCGGTTTATGGACAATAGGACAAAGGAAATAATTCGGATGAGTTTTTTTTAATGAAATTATCTCCTAAAAATTGCATATCTGCTGCCCGGGGCTAATGGGCAACACAGAGCTGATCAGCTGCCCGTGGCTAATAGGCAACACAGAGCTGATCTGCTGCCTGGGGCTAATGGGCAACACAGCTGATCTGCTGTCTGGGGCTAATGGGCAACACAGAGCTGATCAGCTGCCCTGGGCTAATGGGTAACACAGAGCCGATCTGCTGCCATGGGCTAATGGGCAACACAGAGCTGATCAGCTGCCCGGGGCTAATGGGCAACACAGCTGATCTGCTTCCGGTGCTAATAGGCAAGACAGAGCCGATCTGCTGCCTGGGGCTAATGGGCAACACAGAGCTGATCAGCTGCCGGGGGCTAATGGGCAACACAGCTGATCTGCTGTCCGGGGCTAGTAGGCAACACAGAGCTGATCAGCTGCCCGGGGCTAATACGCAACACAGAGCTGATCAGCTGCCCGGGGCTAATGGGCAATACAGAGCTGATCAGCTGCCCAGGCTAATAGGCAACACAGCTGATCTGCTGTCCGGGGCTAATAGGCAACACAGAGCTGATCAGCTGCCCGGGGCTAATGGGTAACACAGAGCTGATCAGCTGCCCAGGGTTAATAGGCAACACAGAGCTGATCTGCTGCCCTGGGCTTGCACTGTCAATTTGCATATTTTGTTTACTTCACCATATTTTGTTTTCCTTGGCAGAATTTTGTCTTTCTGCACCCTAATCATAAGTGAAAGGACTCTTAATATAGTATGGTTTCATAAAATAACGATAACAAGTAGTAATGCAGAAGAATACATGTAATTCCTCAGATAGGAGGGAAAAAATCCCATCGCAAATAAATTGTACACATAAAACTTTAAAACAATAATATTTATTGAGCTAGAATCACTCAAAAAGTGTTATTTATTGAGCATGTTAAATCTGACATATGCCTATTTTAAATTCCCTGAGAAGTCAATAAAATAAGTACATGAAACACTTCATATAAGGCAAGTGGAGAGTAATGAAGATTGTATTTCTTATTGATAATATAAGTACAGTCAACATCATGTCATCAAGTTGTCTTTTTTCTTTTTAAAAATCAGATTTCAGCTCATTTTGGATAATGAATATTATGACTTTAAAACATTGAGTCTAGAGATGGCTGTAATTTGTGCATACTGTAGTCTTGGTGTAAGATAAGGCCAAATTTTTACAATCCTAAAGTAAATTGAAAAGAAAATATTATTTAACTTAATGTACACTTGTTATTACAACAAAGTTGTCAAGGTAAAAATTAATGGAAGACCAGTTTTATCGATGACCGATAAATAGTCTCAATAAGTAATGTTAAATACATCACCAAACAAGATATGAAATATGAAATAATTTTGTTTTGAAATAACTAAGAATTGCAATATTTTGTCTTTACCTGGTGGTAAATAAAGCAATTATATAAGAAAGTTGAATGGTTCCTGTGCCGAACTGCAACATTTCAATTTAATTTAATGGGAAAGATTGCCGCACATTTTCCAGTATCCAGTAGACAAATAGGTATCACAATATGTTTCATTTATGATCACTGTCAATCAGCAGACACATGTATCTCATTTATGATCACTGTCAACCAGCACACAAATATATCTCATTTATCATCACTGTCAACCAGCACACAAACATATCTCATTTATGATCACTGTCAATCAGCAGACAAATGTATCTCATTTATGACCAGTCAACCAGCACACAAATATATCTCATTTATGACCACTGTCAACCAGCACACAAATATATCTCATTTATGATCACTGTCAACCAGCACACAAATATATCATTTATGATCACTGTCAACCAGCACACAAATATATCTCATTTATGATCACGGTCAACCAGCAGACAAACATCTCATTTATGATCACTGTCAGCCAGCACACAAATATATCTCATTTATAATCACTGTTAAACAGCACACAAATATTTCTCATTTATGATCAGTGTCAACCAGCACAGATATATCTCATTTATGATCACTGTCAACCAGCACAGATATATCTCATTTATGATCAGTGTCAACCAGCACAGATATATCTCATTTATGATCATTGTCAACCAGCACACAATTCTCACTGTGAATATCTGCCAGTTGACAAACCTGTCTCATTCACAACTGCTTTCAACCTAGATAAACTTTTCCGATGACTATCAGCCAGCACTCAACCACAGCACTATTCTCTCTTTATTTAGTCCACATATCAGAGTGAGATCACTGATTTGAGAAAGTGTAGAATCATCACTGTTTTGTGTCATAAAGGGTAAGGGTCTTAGAAAAAGAAACTATCATGGATTGTACAACATGTGACGAAGCTTTTCAATTTCATTTTTCAAGAGAGATAACTCAGTTCTCAACTGCAGATTTTCCTGTTCAAGGTAGACAACCCGCATTGCAATTTGTTCTTCTTTCATTCGCCTGGCTTCTCGGGAACGCTTTGCAGATTCGTTATTCTTCTTACGTTTTTCCCAGTAAGTTTCATCTTTTGGTAGATCTGGCATGTTATGGGGGCGTTTCTTTGGTGGAACTCTGAAACTATTCATTTCATACCTGTCTTGAGGAGAATCACCATCAAGTGAGGAATTTGTAGCATTTTGCGGGGATGTGTCAGAACCACTGCTGTTGTCATGGTGGGATGGGGACTGTCCTTTGTGACAGTCACCAGTCTCTGGACTGTCTTTGAGGGATACAGAACTGCTGATTTCTAACATGCCTGCTCCTGATTGACTCTGACTGTCAGGTGACGGACGCCCAGCTGTCTCTATGGGGGATCGAAGGTTTCCATGTAAGAGGTGGCGTGCATGAGCGAGTGGGGGTGGGGCGCCCATGCTAGACATAGAGGGCACTGATGGTACAGAGGATGCTGAACTGCAGGTGGAAGTAACCTGACTGTAATCCCGGTCACTGCCCCCAGACATTGGCATGGATGGAAACGCTGCCTGTGACGTGTAGAATGATCCTGGCATAGTAACAGGTGTCCGAGGGTAAGCTTTAAATGGCCTATCCTGGTCTCTACTGTGTGTATGCATATCAGCAGGCATCTCACTGCTGTAATCTATCAGATTTGTCTCTGGTTGTTCTGGTTGGTTTCCAGGTGGGTACCGATACCAGTGAGGGTGATATGAGTAAGGGGCAGGCTCTTTCTGTTGATGATACACCTGTTGAGAGTGGGATGGCTGAAAAAATCACATTAAAACAAACATTAATACGCTGACCAGGAAATGGAGGCAAAAAAGAGTATAAACAAAAATAATATTATAATCAAGATTTTAGAAATAGGAAATGAAGTTTGGTCCCAGCTTTTAAAATTTGAAAACAACGCAAAAAAACTATTGATGTGTATGGACTGAAGAGTTTCAGGAAATATTGATGGCTCTGTTAGATACAGACTTGTATGTATCTGCTCTGAAGCAGGTTATATTACAGACCTACAACTGAGTTACCTACCCTCTATACCAGTAATAGTCCCGTCCTTTGTCTTAGAGAACTAACCACTATTATAAATATTCTATATCGGCCCACCTGAGAATTAACCACAATTATATATATTCAATATGAGTTGGCCTTACAGCATAAAGTACATGTAAGGTGGACTGACCAGCCTGACCGTTGTCAAGTTATTAGATGAAATGACACTGGTAGGTAGTTTCCCTGACCTCCATCTCAACCCACAGTCTAATATTACCAGCACTTTTAGTGTTGCCAACTCACCTGGTCACTATATTATGTAACATTTACCCGTAATGAAAGGTGTTAATTTTGAACAGTATGTTGACGCCTTCTACTCATGACATATGTCCCTTACCGGTAGTATAAAAATAAAACATGTCTAATCGAATCAAAATGGCAAGAAATCAGCTTTTAATAAGTTTTGTGTTTTCGACAATAGATGTATTTGGACAATTTTAGGTGAGATCTAGTCAGTATAGAGAAGGTTTACGCAGGAGTTCCTTAAAATTCAATCTTCTTTGGTATGGGGGTGTTTTCAGAACATGTAGGTACCTGACAAGGATGACCATTTGCATAAATATCACTTGAGTTCATCAGAGTGGTTCTACCTGAACCTGATGTAATCTTCTTAAGATAAAAAAATACCAAAGAAATAAACAATCAGGTATACTTTATTTGCCTCATGTGATTTTAAACTAATTTCTTACATCAGTCAATATGCCTGTGGTGAAACACAGAATTGCAGTTATTAACATGTCTTTAATATGTGCACTGAACAGAGTATTGTCTTAATGGTGGGATTAACATCTGTACTAAGGTACTTGGGTTAGTTTGTTAAATAGGTATGGTGACAGCTGTGCCAAAGGTCAGCAGGTGTGTTATGTAAGATCTACTGTTGTTCCGTGATGTAAACAGCTGTCAATCAATAGTTGACCACATCCTATCCTACAGTAGAGAGAGAATTAGTGGGGCTCCTTATGTACACCTATCAAAGGTCCCGGGTTCGAATCCCGGTGGAGGCAAGCAAATTTTTCTCTCTTCATTTATTCAAAATATATTAATATATTAAGCCATACTTTCACGCACAATTTTTACCAGCTACCATTTTGTATCATTCTGCTTAATGCAATTCATCTATCAAAGGCTAAGATATAGTTTCAGAAATAATTGTTTGTTTGATTGATGGGTTCAATGATGTGCTTAAGAATATTTCAATACATTTAATCAAAGGAATTACCTATTTTTTGTATTTTCGTTATTTCTAGGTTACCTCTTGTATTAGCATCATATACTAATTGATGATGATACATAGCACCAACAGTAATTCATGGTTAGAATAAAAATTCTGCTGACTAACTGTAAAGACAAATTCTGCAGAGTTTTGTTGTGAATATTCATTTCTGTCCCATCTTCATTTAATTTATAGTTTCCTTGATACACATGTATGCATTCAGACCCCTTCCGGTGTGCCCAAGGGTTGGTGGCTGTCTTTCAACCCTTTGCTTAAGGGATTCCTCAGAGTCCACTAATTATCATCACATAATTCAATTCATTGTTTTATTACGCCACTAAATATGGCAAAATAAATGAAATATTTTTGATTTCTAAACAGTAAACACCAGTTATGGCCTCAGCAATTTGGTGATATCATCTCTGTGTTCGAGGACAAAATAATTTCTAAAGGTGATATGTGTTCCATCTTTCTGTATAGTGTGTAAGAGTTAAATGATGGTTCCTGACAGTGATCATCTCATCAGTAATGTTATTGGTTGTACCAGACATGGTTTGTATTAACACCCCTGTAAAAATGGGATCAACCCTATTCATAATAGTGTGATCAGCACTTACACCATCTTGCGTAAAATCATCCATCTATCTACTTTTTTATTGAAGAATTCATTGGTAGCCATCACCCTAAGCATAATCCACTTCCTTATGTTCAGTTCTTACTTAAACTTCATATCTTACTTGTCATTCAACAGTTTTTCATAGTTTCATTTTATGGTCAGTTAGTCCGCAAGTTTTTGATTTCTCAAATAAAAGATTGTCATATCTTCATTGAATGACTAATCAATGTTCTTCATATCTTCATTTAATTATCAGTCAGTGATCCAGTTATCTATACCTTCATTAGATGCTCAGTTATCGATCCAGTTTTCATATCTGTTTTTAATTCCAGTCACTGATCTAAATGTGTCATATCTTCATTGGATGATCAGCCATTGATCAAGTTTTCATATCGGTATTTAATTTCATTCATTGATCCAAATTGATCATATCAATTATATTTTTTTTAAGAATAAGTTTATTGAATGCAAGCTGAACTGTCCTAGAGAGGGAGAGGGGAAATTATGATGATTTAATTGTAATATATGTTTATACTTTAAAAAATATAATTGTGCTGTCTATCTCTGACACAATAGTGGAATATTAAAATATAACTGTATTTAAATTTTGACATATTGTGACTTAACACACAGAAATTTTACAAATTTTGTCTGTACATTTTTAAAACATTCTTATCAAAATGATTAATGAGGCGAATCCAAGTTAACTCCGAATTAAGGATATATTGTTGGGTTTACTAGAGAAAACATTAGCTAATACCTGATTACCTGGGGTTTCAACATAATAACTTGCTATTATTCTGCAACATGTAGAAACATATTCCTATGTTATAATATATCCATTTAACTATAGTCCTTTATATGGTTTTTGTTTTCTCTATATGTTATACTGTTATAGATATATCTTTATATGTATAAACCTATACTTAATACAACATTGTAGAAGTGGGGCAAAACATATTTGATTTAATTAAATATTGAACAATCAAGTTACTACTATTTTTTGTTTCTAAGTTGAACATAGTAAGTAAGGATAAGTCCATTACTGGTTGATAATCATCTGATAAAGAGAAGATGTGATCCATTATAGATTTGCCTTACATCAGATGTTAATAGAGGTGGGTCTTGTGATAAATGAGGTAATGTTATGTTCATATGATCACACATTAGGTCAGGTCTCACCAAGTCCATTCTTATACAACATTACTTTAACTACTTTAAAGGTTTGACAATTGTACTCAATATTATACAAACATCAGGTGTTAACAAACTCCAGTCTTATTCAATATTACACAAACGTACCCAACATATCAAAACAATTAAATAACTTTACATAACATTACATGATTGTAATTTCCACTTTGTATAGACCTCAGTAACAAGTCGGAATATTCAGGTCAGGAAACAGTCGACCTCCATTGTGTAACAAGTTTTTAATAAAAACCAAAGTCTGATAAAGTGTAAATATTTTGTGACCAATTCTGTGAATTCTAAGGCAATGAACAAGGAGCAATTTTTGCTCATGTTTTACAAGCTTTGATAATTATTACCAATGAATACATTACCTCATTGTTTGGATTCCACATGCTTAAACTGTTACACAATTTTGTTTCCTTTCCACAAATTTCCTCTCTGGACGGTAAAATGTCCAAAATATCTTTTGCTTCTTTCTGATTGACCTCCTTTTTTCTGAATATAAATCCTGAAATATCCTCTCCACTAACTTCAGTTAGTTATATATGATGGTTTGTTAGAAATGGTTTGTCTGGGTTGGGTTTGCCCTCTGGCTCTGTTCATCTATCAAGAGGCCAGGCTGATGTAAGCTTATGCTGCCTTGACTAAGGGCTCCCTTGTTGGCTTCATTGGTTATACTTCCTGTACTGGCTGGTTGTGTAATGGTCAGTGTGGGGTTGTTTGCTCTAGGGCTGACCACTGGATAGAGCTCATTAACAACAGCCTATGTAAGAGGAGACTGTGTAATTGTATAGCCCACCTGTGAAGGCTGAGGTCTGGCCTGGTCATAAACATTGAGCTAGGTAAAAGTGATTGGTAAATGCCCCCACCCCCTCCTGTGACACCCTCTCTGACCCTATTGACCACCCCCACCCCCTCCCTAATTCCTCCCCAGGCTTCTGGGATATGGACCAATGTAAGCCTGGCTAACATTGGCCAGTGTAAGATTATATAATATTACTCCCTCTTAGTGGTCACTTGAAAGTCCAGCCAATGGAAGGCCAGTCCTAACACTAGGGGATAATGTTATATAATATTAGGTAAGAGTGTGTAAAGGCCCTGCTGGTCAGTTTAATCACAGTGCTGACCTTCAGCCATACTCTGTCACCACCATCTGGACTGGATACTAAACAATGTAGAGGTGGACAGCATGCCTCCATACACCCACAGTATATCAAACATAATACTGGTGGAGAGTCATATTAATAAGTAATAGAAATGTCAAGAGTCAAGCGTTGTACCAAACTATTAGAAACTCTATACCTTATTGGCTGTACCAATACAAAGTTCTGTTGCTAATAACATTGTCATGTAAGTGAACAACCTTAAGTTGAGCCCTACGGAAATAAGATATTAACTGTTTATGTCTTCATTCAAATGCCTAGTCTGAGATGGATTTATAATAATAATAAAATACCAACGACTAATAATAAACATAGCAGCCTTCAAGCTTATATCAAACATGGTTGTTCAAGTTAACTATCATTAATATAAAGAAAGTAGATTTATTTTACTATCATTAATATAAAGAAAGTAGATTTATTTTATTGGATTTGCTCAAATATCTTTGAAATGATGTTCGGTCAATGTTTTCATGATCTTTATAGCTTCGTGTGAAGTAGCTCCAGTGTCCTTTCCACCATTTGACTCAAGAGAGCATTAACATCATATCTGTATTTCGTGACCAGCATTGCACATATTTTAAGTCCTACTTCGGTAATTACAAATATATATTTATCACTTTAAAAACAACAGACCTCTAAGTTTTGTAATGGATTCAGCTTCTGAAACAAACTGTTTATTTTCAAACAGTAAAAAGAGTTCCAATGATGATCATAGAGTTAAGTTTCTCTAATATCAGGCTGTCAGATTGTAGCTGGCACAATCCTCCATGCATGATGACTTTCTGTCTGAGTGGTGAAACAGAAAAATATGTTTACGATATATACCTATTTACAGAAACAAAGTAATCAACCTTTATTTTGAGGTCTTGTTTCTTTCGTTGACATATGCCATGGAATGGAGCTTTTTGGATAATCCCAGGGAAATTTTTATTATAAAGAATTTGTTTAGTTACTGATTTTTTAGATTTAAGTTTTATCTCAAGTTTCTGTCACCATAAGCAGAATACTTTGGTGAAGTGTGCTTAATCTCACACTTCCTATTTTACGAAGTCAATGTGTTAAAATACAATGTCTCTCATGCTGTTAGAATGTTCCAACACTCGATGCCATTAACAAGAGCTTTTTAAACCAATACATATTTCTAAATCCCACACCAGCTTGTGAAATTGAATTATTAAAGTGCTTTGTTCTAAATTTGTTGAATGTAGGCATTTCCTGATTGCAATAATACCTTGGTGCTATTTGTTGCACCCCACCCTACCCGTTTTCCCAAACCACTTCCCTTACCCCTACCCACCCAATGATTCCCCACCCAAGCACCCAATGACTCCCCACCCACTCAACTCTTACTGTGCAAAGTCTCAAACAATCCTTAATGAAGGCCACACTGTGACCTTGGTATAAGTTACCCCCTCCTGTTTTTAACCCACCCAATAATCTTCAGCCATGTCTGCTCATACCCCATAGCCTTTAACAACTATATATGGTGACAGATTGAGATCTGGTCTTTATGCAGCAATCAGTTGACTCTGACTTCCTGTAATGTAATAATAACAGGGGATCGTGGGTGTGTTTTCAATAAATAAAGCTGTTTTCTGTCTTCTGAACTGAAATGATACCACCAATGATTGGCCTCAGAGGTCACTCTCAACACAACCACACTTTAAACTGGTTTCAATATTCCTCTGTGTTTTATATGGATATTTTACAATTAAAATATTTTTATTGAGAGAGTCCTTATAATGTTAATGGTTCTGATTTGCGTTGACTTGGAGTAATAGTTGGCGTTCTGGTTCCGATTTGTGTCAACTTAGACAAATAGTTAACATTCTGGTTATGATTTTTGTCAACTTTGACAAAAAGTTTACGTTCTGGTTTTGATTTGTGTCAACTTTGACAAAAAGTAAACGTTCTGGTTTTGATTTGTGTCAACTTTGACAAAAAGTTTACGTTCTGGTTTTGATTTGTGTCAACTTTGACAAAAAGTTTACGTTCTGGTTATGATTTTTGTCAACTTGTACGATAAGTTAACATTCTGGTTATGATTTGTGTCAACTTTCCGATAAGTTCACATTCTGGTTCTGAAAACTTACTTGTACCATTCTGTATATATGCGATTAAACAGTTCTTCTATGGGTTGACTTTACTATGAATATACTTCAGCTGGAGTTGGTGTCTCCAGCTGTTCTCTACAGTATGTCAGAATGGATTGTTAATTGAATGTATAATGTCAGAATAGTGCCCCATATGAAAGGTGTAAAAGATGATGGAGATAAGTGTGTCAAAAGGAGAAGATTGAATTATCAATAACATATATTTTTTTTTGTAACTTGCCACTTTAAATAAAACTAAATTACAATAATTGTTGAATGTTTTGCTCATGCAACAATCATTATCCACTCAGGGTATTCTAAACAACTTGCCATGTTATCCACTCAGGGTATTCTAAACAACTTGCCATGTTATCCAGTTATCCACTCAGGGTATTCTAAACAACTTTCCATGTTATCCAGTTATCCACTCAGGCTATTCTAAACAACTTGCCATGTTATCCAGTTATCCACTCAGGGTGTTCTAAACAACTTGCCATGTTATCCAGTTATCCACTCAGGGTATTCTAAACAACTTGCCATGTTATCCACTCAGGGTATTCTAAACAACTTGCCATGTTATCCA
>JAQQZZ010112494.1:0-15263 GCA_030265115.1 Mopalia vespertina | reverse complement strand
TGTGACCCAAGCAATCCTAATGACTTGGTGTACAGAAGCGCTATGTGACCCAAGTAATCCTAATGACTTGGTGTACAGAAGCGCTATGTGGCCCAAGCAATCCTAATGACTTGGTGTACAGAAGCGCAGTGTGACCCAAGCAATCCTAATGACTTGGTGTACAGAAGCGCTATGTGACCCAAGTAATCCTAATGACTTGGTGTACAAGAAAATCTTTATCTTTGTCTCATATTTTGTTTCAACTTATTACACGTTCTACACACTACAATTAAGGTGTCCATTGCTGGTTATTACATCAGCTTTAAATCAAAGCCCACCTGGTGGTTTTGTTAGAAACAGTTTATTTACGAATTTGATGACACTGCTCTTCGCTGACTGTGACGGCTAATTAATAGCTATTTACTTATTGGGCGGTTAAGTTACAAATCACAAACAGCTGAACATCGATCCCTGGCGCATGTGATTCAAGTTGCTAAACAGTATCACGAAATCTGTTCTTAAAACACCGAACAAAATCGCTTATGTTGCGAATAACTATATGTCCTGAAAGAGTGCGTCATACAGGCCACGGAGATCCCTGTGGCAATAGTGTTATCTGGGTGGCACGATGAACATTTGTATGTGATGGATTTCTGTAGCTTTCTATAATAGTTCGATCTTGTCATTAGTTGCTTCCAGTGACTTTGAGGGTGGTTACGCCATGGAAGTAGTTAAAACATATCAAGAACGGTATTATATCCCCGTCAAACAAACCCTGACTAACGTTGACACTTACGCAATCAGCCTTGGGATAAGTTCAGTAGTTTGACATCAGTCAGAAATAGATGGGTAATAATCTCAAACACGCTGCCACCTAAACTCAGACATAGCTGATTAATTACTGTCTAAGCCACCTGCTTTTAATAACAGTTATTTTTGTTATATTATGATTCTGGGGGAATTTGATGCAGACTCTCGTCTCGTAAATATGTTATTTCAGCCTTTGAATGCGTCCGTATCGATTGAACGTAATAAAGATGACTACACAATGGTTTTAGTGCAGGTAATTGATTTCAATGTAATCGACACTCAACACAAAACGACAGCAGTTGTGATCATGATAATATACCAAAAGTTCAATATAATGTGATTATTTTGATAAAGGGCAATTACATGCGGGAATGTAACAGTATATTCCCAGGTGACACACTCAGCCATGTTTTGTCTTATAAGAATACATTATGAACATCTGGTACCACTACATGCTGTGGAACATTGAAATGGTAAAGGCACATTTCATGCACCCTTTTGACCCCTCATTGCAAAAAGGCAGATTAGGTTTAAATTTGAAGAAAGCTCAATATAGCTAAAGGCACCACACATGCACTCCGTTGATATTTAAATAGTTTAAGTATTTAACGGTTTTCGAGATAGACATAGAAAACTAAATTTTGGAATGAAGCAACAGTTAATCCGAAAGACTGCAATGGCGATATACACGTTCGTTAAGTAATGTATCAAGGTATATGTAGTATGACCATGGGGGCAACAACCAAAATTGCGAATATCAGTGGTCATTGGGGGGGTATATATTCTCCTCCTTAAGAGATGATAAATCATAATGTCTTATGTCAGAATGTTAAATGTTTTTTTTTTCCAGGTGATATAAGGATTATTCTCACTCAGGCCTCTTCTTTGCGATATTCTCTGGAGAGTATGGCACATATAACAACCATCGACCTGTAAATTTGAAGTGTGCTCCGTATCTAGGCGCCCTGTAACTGTGCAAAAATAGCAAAAGCCTGTATTAAATAATAATTGATATTGATCGTCGACACGTTTAAAAGCGAAGTCTTTGTGTCTGTGGGACTGGTACCACCAAATATAGCATACATGTTTATAAATAATGAACAAAATAGAAATCAGTGGCTGGCTGTTCTGATAAAATGTAAATAGATTTGTGTCAAGACATATTCTCTGTCATCTTCTCGAGCCAAGGGGTTTATTCCGAGCTACTCTGCATTACAATGCACAGTAGCTCGGAATAAACCCCTTGGCTCGAGAAGATGATTCTCTGTATGCCAACAGTTGTTACCCAAGTAAATTAATATTGGCTTGAACAGGAAACGTTGTCTTCGTAATTGTTCCCTCGAGGTAATACAGTATCCTGGTTTAGTATGCCCTCGAGCAAAGGCCTATATAATATCCCTATATAATGCATTAGTACGACCAAATCCATGGCATTTTAAGCACATCATACTGTTTGACCCGTTCTCCATGCTGAGAGGTAGAGGCGCCAACGAATTTTGTAACTTACCTTTCTTAGTTTTACTTATCCCTCTATACTAATCCCAGATATAACGAGATTATGAGGGCTAATGTGAACACCACAAATAGCAGTACACATGCAGATCCTGAAAAATTGTCACCGGAGTGTTAATTGAGAATACGTAGACCTGTTTTCATACGCCTATTGAAATCACCTGATTAATGTAAGTGACTTATCCTGACCAGACAGAGTGATTTCTTCAACTTAAATGTTGTTGTTCGTCAGTTAAACCCAATCAAACCCATGTAACGGTTCATCCAACGCTGTTGATAATAAGCATATTAGACATTAGGCTAACGCAACAACTATCGTTTTATTCCTCGCAATAACATTTACGGGAATAAAAGAAAAATAAATTGATCTTCAAGAAATGCCGCCTGTTGGATTTAGTTATTTGCTCATAGTTGTATGTACATGTATTGATCAGGTGAAATTGCCAAGGCATTTATAGGGCAATACCAAGAAGATGATGGAAAATATGCCGTCATTTCTAAGTAAGCATTTAAAGATAGGCTATCAATTCAGTATACATTTGACGGAACATCATGTCAGTGATGCTATACGTACATGGAATGAATACAGTTGAAACCCCATTTCTATATTGTTCATGGGAGATACAAATCAACTTGCGACAGGCTGTAAAACAGCGGGGAGCTTTACTGTGATATTCCCATTAATATCCAACACCATGTACTTGACCTTGTTAAGAAACACAATGAAAGCAAATTCTGTGCGTACATTTCATATTGAAAAGATTCTTATACTTTCGGACCATGCTCCAGTTAAGTTCAACAAAATAAGCTCGAGTAACTCAACCAACGAGAAGCAAACAAAATATTCCATGCAATAGGATTGTGTGGAACAAAGATAATAACTCAGACTTTTTTTAGAGTATTAGCAAGGAAACAAAATAAACTATTGGGAACGATTAAGAGGACAATGGTTCGGAATTGTAACATTGTAACTGTAGTGACAACCGTTTCAAAAGTTTTATCTCAATGAGCGGTCAACATAAATGGAAAAACATTTAACACGGCTTCGACTCGTGTTGGTAAACATAATAAAGGAAATCCAAAATGATTTGACACGACTTGCTCAGAACATAACAAAACGATTCAGAGGCGAATTGTTGTCTGTGTTGAAAGGCGATAGTGGGAACATTGCAAATGGTTCCGTATGGTTATTCTATTGATATTGTAGAGACTGTTTGTTATATAGACATCTGTTTCAAAGTTAATTTTACTATAATTCAAGTACCACCCTCATCTGCTATTTCGACTCTTTCAAGAGTCTTTTTACTACTCAAGCATCTACTCATTATTACCCAACTCGAATATCAAACCTGAATTTACATAAACCCTTTACCATGTCTGATAATTCTTCTCGCTTAAGAAAATAGCCGGACCTAAGGAGTGGAACAGAGTGCCAATAGAGCTAAAATCAATCGTATCTATTTCTAACTTTAAGTCTAAATTAAAACACTACTTACTAATTAGTAATTAATGTGGTGTGCTGGTGTGTAACTATTGTTCGTTCGTTTTGTAAGCTGAGAATCATATCGTTTTGCCTACAGATTGCTATATATCTGATATGTGTCAAATAATTTGGTCCGGGATAGAACAAGTCTTCTAGACTTTATTCCCGCCAAAAAAACAGTTCCATTATAAATGATCTGTATTCAATGTCTTTATTTGGTGAATAAAAAAACAAACAGCATACAATAAAGATAGCCAGAAGGGTGCTAACAAGTAGTGCAAATAATTTTTTTTATTATGTTAAGGTTGATGAGCTTGTTCAGCCATCCAGTTAGAATAAGAGTTCAGATCTATGTGGACTTTATAAAAGGCTGTTTTTAAAGATTTATGCTACAACTGGTCGTCTGCAAAGCATTTACAACAAACATTCACTTTAGTTAGGTATGTCTCTGTCAGATAATAAAACATCAGAGGGCTCAGGATCGAGCCTTGGGGTATTCTAATGTTGCTTATCTCTCAATCCGTTTCGTAACCGTTGATACAAGCACATTGTCTGGCGGTGCTTCAGATAAGATTCATACCAATCAGACAGTTTGCCTCCGCTATCGATGGTTCTTAAATTTGTCAGCGGTAACCAACGATTCACTGTGTGCTTTCTTCAGGTCAATCAACACAGCTGTAGTAGGAAGTAGTTCGTTGCATAGTGTCATTATTGGTGTAGCTGTTGAGTAGCCTATCGTAACCAGGGTCCGATTCCACAAAGCAGTTTTAAACTTAAGTCAAAATGTTTAAAGACCCTCAAATTCCTCAGTTTTGAATTTCGACATATTTTAACATAATTATAATGACGTAAGTCACAATTACAGGTATTATTTTTTAACTAAGTTAAGACAAGAGGCAAAAATGTCAAATGTAGTATTTTGACTTAAGTCAGAAAATGTTTTGTGGAACCGGCCCCTGGTGATCGGTGAATATCAACTAAAATTGAGGGACCGTTATATGTTAAATAAGAATTACTGATCAAATTCTGAATGAGTTCAAAATAACTGATGAAAACTTATTTTCCTTATTTAGCAGAGAATAGTAATTCTGTGTTTATTTTATGGCCTGTTGGTGTATTTCACATAAATTTTGTGTACAAAATACTCCACAATACACCAAGTAGGCAGGTCTGCTACTGGGTGAAGGAAACCATTTGAGCTCTAAGGGCGCCATGGCAACAGGAAGCTTCCTCCTAGTGCCTACCTGGGGTTTGTCTTCTCAAGGTACACTGTTATGAGGACGTGCCAGCCTAATGGGTGAAGGAAATCACCCTCGATGCCACTGGCAACAAACAGACAAGACAGTATACTCCCTCCTAGTGTCTGCCTGGGGTTTGTCTTCTCCAGGTACACTGGTATAATGACGAGCCAGACTAATGGGTGAAAGAAATCTCCCTCGATGCCACTGGCAACTAACAAAAACAAGGCAGAACAATCACGAACACAATACAAAACATTACAAACAGATCCGCTTCATATTGCTGCTTAGTTCTGAGAGGACGAGGGCAATAGGGAGTTCCAATAGGCCTGTCTGTAGTGCTTAAAGACAGAATTAATATGCCTGTAACACACTGACTTTAGCCAGGAAAATGTACAAGGTTTAAATGGAATCTTCACACTGCTCACCTTACAACCCTCACATGTTATAACACCGTAATGCACCCCAGATGACTTGTCTCCACAAACTTTACATGGGATAACTTCTATCTGGGCTGAAAACAACAACAACATAATAATAAAATTAAACTGTTGTCACAATTCTATCTGGCCAGGAAACAACAAAATCACCATAATAATAAAATTTAACTGTTGACGTGATTCTATCTGGCCAGGAAACAACAACATAATACTAAAATGAAACTGTTGTCAAGATTCTATCTGGGCTAGAAACAACAACAACATTACAATAACATTACCCGGTACAGTTGTCAAGAATTTAAAATGTGATTTGAACACAAAACATCTGGATGTTTGATTTATACTTAAGGTTATTTCACTCATATGATGGCATGCCAGGCATGTGAAGTGAAGGCAGCATTAATATGCTCCAAACAGACTGCCCCTAGACAATGAGGCCCAACCACGAAATTTGAAGCACTTGGCTCTTTTAAAAAATTAAAGTTCCTCAATAGAAATGTGAAGACAGCATGGCTACAGGCCTTAGCCAAACCACTTCCGTAAAAGCAGTTCGAGTGTCAGTGATGGGAAAACACGGTGTCGTCAAGACAACGTTACCAGGCCTATGAGGAAACACGGTGTCATCAAGACAACGTTACCAGGCCTATGAGGAAACACGGTGTCGTCAAGACAACGTTACCAGGCCTATGAGGAAACACGGTGTCTGTCGTCAAGACAACGTTACCAGGCCTATGCTGTAATCTTTTCAGGCATAAACTTTCTTTTAGATAACCTAACATTTGCATTTGCCACTGCTTTGCTGATTTTTTAAATACATAAATGTGCATTTATGAAAAATAAAGCAAAACTGCTTTATAAAACAAACTTCATTGATGATCCGATTGACAAAATTTGTCAAAATCAGTAGCAAATAAAGATGAACACTGGACAAAATTACGGAAATTGTAATCCTCCTAAAATAAGTTTACACAACCTTGGGGAGGCCTTGTTCGGTCCGTTCTCACCAACTGAGAATTGAATTGGATTGAATCCTTAGCAATGCACTTCCTTATTACCTCTCTGATGACATTATGAATTTGTTTTTTCCAAAAGAAAGAAACTTAATAACTTCGAAAAGTACTCTCAAAGCAAATACATGTAAACATAGATGAAAAACGTGTGGTTTCCTCATTTGCGTTGTTCGATAATTTGTGTTGTACATCTTACTCCAGGTTGTAGTTTGATTGGGGTTTTATGCCATTTTAAGGTTATTTCACTCATATGAGGGTGTGTCAGTCCAATGGGTGAAAGAAACCACTGGCAACAAACAACAACAAAGCAGGACAATCACAGGGTGTAATACTAAGAAATCACACAAGATCGGCTTTAAGATGCCCCTTAGATCTGCTTGCATCAGGGCTACAAGAAGGGCCACCTCAACCCCTCACTTCTCCAAGTTTTGTCACTGATACTGTGTACTGATGAAACCTCAAAGATAATGGCAGTCAACAGTTAATTACATATGAGTTTAATTAAAGACTCAAGATGCTGGTAAAATTCTACTGCATTATTCAATCCTCGGTAAATGTATGTCACCAGTAAATTCTCTGCACACAGGTATTAAAGATAACGGATAACCTTGCCATGTATCCCCCTCTACAAGCCCACCTGTAAAATATGGCCATCCCCCATAAACTTCCCTGAGACACCCCTTCCCCACAGTAAACTTTACTAAAATACATAAATCCCCTGTACACTATCCATATTTACAATGTACATGTACAAAAGCCCTCCCACCCCCCACACCCCTCAAGTATAGTACGTTAATTCCACTAAAATTATGTACATACTTCAGCTCCCCCATTAAACAAGCCTAAATACATAAGTCCTCGTAAATTTGTTTTTGTATATCCAAGCCAGTAGGTACATAGTAAACTTTCCTAAATCTCCCCCAAAACTTCCCTTATAAACAATAAAACGCGGGAAGATTTCTTAATATAGGTAAATCTTGGTTAACTTCTCCAATTTAACAAAATTCTTGTTAATTTCTTATCATTAGTTATAAGCTGATAAACAAAGTAACAGAATTTTTGCAATTTTGAAGTTGGTCCAAAAAGCCAAAGCAGCAAGAAAATTGAGAAGCGGCAGATATTGTAAATTGGGAAGACAATGGAAATTTCTACAATGCACTGAATTGTCGGAGAAAGCAGAGGAAGACAAGAAAAAAAGACATTTCCCTCTGAGAAAGTGCACTTCCAACAGATTCTAAGAGGCAAACTTAAAAAGAAAGGAAGAATTATCTACAAACAGCTGACCGGATAACCTGTAAAAGAGTTGAGAATATAGAGTGCTGTAATAGGCAACCACACTGGTAACCAGAGGCCATTTCATAAAATGTTGTGGGACAAAAAAACTATCATAAGATAAACAAGATAGTTAAGATGTAAAATGTCATGTAATATTTTTGGAAAATGGCCTAATAGCCTTAAACTAACTATTTTTTCTACTTGCCCTGGGGGATACCAAAAATACCCAGTTATCCTGGTTGTCCACCACTACATTCAGGCCACACATAAAATATTTTTTGTTTTGCTTTTTATTCACTTGACCGGACGGACAATCAAAATAACATTTTTGGTTGCTTCACTCATATTGTGAACTGATGTATGTAAATGATCTGTTGAAACATTAATGTTCCTTCAAAGCCCACTGCATCTAGCCATTTGGATCAAAATACGGATTTACATGTAAAACCCAATTAATCATTGCCGAATCAAAAGAGAGAAAACCAATGCATTCACAACAGCAAAATTTGAAATGACATGTGGTCTTTTTGATTTTTTTTCTTTCAAAGCCCACTGTATCTAGCCATATGGATCAAAAAATGAATTTAAAACCTAATTAATCACTGTCGAATCATAAGAGAGAAAACCAATGCATTCAGAACAGCAAAATTTGAAGTGACATGTGGTCTTTTTGATTTTTTACATAGTTTTTGGTGATGTATTCATGGGCATTTCACTTAAATAGCAACCAGCATTTTGCAAAAAACAGAAAAAAGGAACCACTTAAAATCATCTTGAAAACAGGATGGAGGTGTAATCCAACAGCATATAGTTTCATTTGATTAAGGTTTTAGGCCATGTTTAAGGTAATTTCACTTATATGACGTCATGTCAAACCAATGGGTGAACGAGCCCACACTCCACATCACTGGCAACAAAGAAAGACAAGACAGGATAATCACAAGACATTGCCCATTAACTCTGAAGGCACCAGGTCAACAGGAATCTCCTTCCAACTGCCCATCCTTTTATTTCAAAAACTTTATGTCCCATTTTTTTTTTCTTCCAATAATTCCTCTGATTAATTTAAATGAAATGTTGTGTCAATGAAAACACACAATAGAACAGCTTTGTGTTGCTGTTCAGCTCTAAGGGTCAACAGGAAGCCTCCTCAACTGCCCATACTATTTTCCAATTTCAGTTTTTTAAAAATCATTCCTCCGTTCAATTTAAGGGAAATGTATGAAATGACTTTGTGAGTGTCCCAAAAACACGGACGCCCTTTTGTGGCTGACATAACAGTACTTCAGGGGGTTTCCATACTCAACAAGAACTACTCATTCTTGTTAAATTGAAATAAAATGTGTCTGAAACGACTAGCTTGATTGTCCCAAAAACATGGGCGGTCTTTCATGGCTGAGATAACAACAGTACTTCAGTGGGTTTCCAAACAAGAACTACTCATCCCTATTAAATTGAAATAAAATGTGTCTGAAACGACCAGCTCGATTGTCCCAAAAACATGGGCGGTCTTTCATGGCCGAGATAACAAAAGTACTTCAGATGCCCTTTTGTGGCTGAGATAACAACAGTACTTCAGGGGGTTTCTATACTTAACAAGAACGACTTATTGAGTCGAGGAATGTAAACAATTAGTAACAGCGAGCCACCATATTGTCAAAGCAGTCTACCTACGTCTGCAACTTAAATATGTCCACGCTAACAAGCAAAAGATACATGTGATTTTATTGGGGTTTTTATTTTGTTAAATTAAGAAAATGTTAGAAGATAATTTTATTTGAACTAAATGATGTCAATGCTAAAAAGCACAAGACATAAGTTATGCTGTGGTTTTTTTCTTCTGTATCAAAATGCTTACAGATTTTATAATATATTTCAAATTAGAGTACTTAAATTTAAAATTTTACTCTCAAATATATATGTCAACATCAAATATTATATACATGTGATACAGTTATGTTTTTGGTGTGATTTTTGTAAATATAGAAAATGTTAACAGAATATTGTCATATATTATAAACATAAGTTTAAAAGTTAAATAATTTACTTGCAAATAGAATATGTCAAACATGCTAAGTATTACATATATTTGATATTGTTTTGTTTTTTTTGTATTTTGTAAAGAAATAAATGCTGACAGTTTATGGCTTTATATTTAAAATATTTAAATTTAGTGTTTCAGACAATAAAGAAATGATAGAAGATAAAATGTGTTTATTCAAAACATATAAATAACACAAACACACTTACAAAAGTTTTATCATTTACTTGCAAATAAAATGGGTGAATGCTAAATATTTCATGATATATATGTGTTACTGTTTTATGTTTGGTTGTATTTTGTAAATGAAGAAACTTATTGATATATCGTTCAAATAAACTTATAAAAGCTTAAAATTTTAGTTGCAAATAAAGTATATCAATGCTAAAAAGCAAACACTATAACGGTGATGTTGTTATGCCTAATTTTGTTTTTGGGTATATAAAAAGAAAATGTTAGATTATGCCTATATATTTCCAATATTTAAATCTTGTGCTTCAGAGAATGAAGAAAAGGTTAGAATATAGCATTTGTTTATTCCACATGTACACAAAAAAAAAATTGAAGAAAAAAAAAAAGACGGAGAAGGCTTCAATTTAGATCTTAGAATTTTAGATTTAGAATATTTTGGGGTGAAAATACAGGTACATGATAACAGGTAAGCAATATTGGTGTAGAAGCAAAGAAAATTATCAAAATCCAAGGGGAGTAAAAGATCTATGCAGCAGGAACATGAAATTTTGCAAAATCTGTCGAAAACAAAACAAGCAAGAGGTGCATAAAGCGGCGAAAAGCGGGTGAAGTCACATGACGCAGAAGTCACTTGCCCGAGTGATATTTCCGTCTTGCTTGCGGATCAGGTATTTTAGTTGTGGGCGGTGATGATTGGTCCGGTAGCATGTTTGTGTGCACTGCCTGACCCAAATCAGCTGAAATCACACAAAAAATATCATGAATCGGCTCCAAAAACATAAAATGTGATAAAAAAAGAAAAATAATTTTTTTAAAAAGTAATAATTTGGGGAACAGTGTTAATATAGGCTGTATAGCCTGTTTGCCAATCCGGATTTCCAAATTGATTCTGGAAATAAAATATTGTTTAAACAAAAAAAAAATAAAAAAAATTAAGTAAGTTAGAGCCACCATTTTAAATTGGGACTTTAAATGTTTCTGCCTGGTCTCCTGGCAACAGAAAATGTTGGAAGATTATTTTACTACATTCCAAAATATATTTATAAAAAAAAAGGTGAGGCCATTCAACAAATAAATGGTTGCTGCTGGCTTAAATCAAAAAAATATTTTTTATTTAAAAAAAAGTAGAAGGCGAAAGTGAACAATGATAAAAATGTTGTGATTTATTTTCTTATAATTACACTCATTCTTTCAACTGATTTATTGACCACTAGTCATTTGTGTAAATAAGAGATATTGTCCCTCTAAATTAACATGTGCCTGAGTTTGATTGGTGATTCTACGTCATACACAGGTGTTTCTCAGTAATGTGGTTACAGATGGTACAATTATTACCCTGCCTCACTTAAATACAGTGGAAAACCAAAAGGAACAATAAAAAAACCCTGATGCATTATCTCATGAAATACATGGGCTGTTGATGAATATAAAAAAAACGATGAATTATCTCACAAAACATGAATAACATCATAGATAAATTCTCAGAAACATGTTTTTTAATAGATCTAAATCTGGAGCTGAAACAATGTTTGTTACAAATCCTGGGTCCCAGCTATTCGATTCTGATCTCAAATCATTCTTTAGAACTTCTAAACTGCTATTTTTTTTTATCTATTTACAAAAAGGAAATCTATTGAGTCATAATGAGGATATTACTCTCAATTAAAATAGCAAGGACGCCATAATATGGCAGAGATGTACTCTCAAAAGTCATACTAACACATCCAAAGATGTATATATATATTAATATATATTACATTTTGACGGAAACTTAACGTTCTTTCATTTTGCTTACATATGGAGGATAGGATTTACTCTGGGATGTTCCTGGGAAGATATGAGACAGATCTGGAGGAAGTTGAGGAGATGTGGAATGTCCTAATTTAAGAGGAAATTTGGCCCTGGATCTGCCTTGGTAAGGTATGGGGCAGCTCTGGGGTTTGAGAGAAAGTTAGGGCCCTACATGTAACTCTGCCCTGGAAAGATGTGGGGCAGATCAGGGGCCACTTTCACTAAATGTTGTACGACAAAAATGACCCACTCCAATCCTATCAAACATTTTAAAGGCACATAATCAATGGATTGATTCGTGTTAAACGCTGTGCCCAATGGCATTTCAATTATATGACGACGATGTATCTATTTAATTATCTGATGTTAGATCAACAGGATTAAATCCCAATAACAGATCATTGACCAGCATTATTGTGGGAGGAAAACTGGGTTGTAAATTTTACCCAGTAAACTCAAGACCTTCCGCTGGTTGCTGGCATACCAACCCACATACGGTCTCTAGAGTGTCACTCCCGGTAACTCCGCCACTACTGAACTAGTTATATCAGACCCCTTAATTGGTCCTATTTCTCATGTTGAATAAAGTGTTTTCACATATAGGCTGAATGGGTTGTAGGTGCTTCTAGGCATACCAAAGGATACCTTATACGGTCATATAAAACACCACTAATCATCCAGATCAAATTAAGCCATTGAAAAAAAAAGGAACATATATATCCAGGAAACTGAGAGGATAACTCATAAAGTCACATATTACATGCATTTACTGGATCAATCCAAATCCTGGAGATTGTTAGTTTGTTTGTTTGATTGGGGTTAAACGTCATAGTCAAGGGTATTTCACTTATATTACAACAGATTCAGATTGTCCACTTCACACAGCTTCTTGCCTATTACGGTGGAAAATGGCAAACCTCCCTCCTCGAGATTGCTCAAGCCACAGCATGTGACTCATTCATATACCAGATGTTCGCCAGATGGACTTAATCCGTGAATGGTAAGTCGAAGTAGGATTAGTAAGCACACATGCTACCACTAAGCCTCGGGCCTCAAACCCCTGAGAAAAAAAGGAACAAATATATCCAGGAAACTGAGAGGATACGACATAAAGCCTCAAATTACATCCACTCATCTGGATCAATTCAAACCCTTGAGATAAAATAAAACAAAGATAACCGTAAGTCTTCCGTTGATTGCTTAGCATTTTATGCTCAACTTAAGGTTATTTCAGTCAATATGGCTACAGGAACCACTGTAGACATCACTGGCAACAAAAGGACAAATACCATAAAGGTGACCCCTAAGCCCACATCATAAACAGTTTAATTGCCTATATTTAGTTACCTTTTCCCAGAGCTTCAGTCCTCTTTATTGAAAAACCTGTGAAGGAAAAAAAATAATTTTTATTACTATACTACAATAAGTTTCTTGGTTTCTTTGATTGATTGAGGTTTGATGCCATACTTGAGGTAATTTCACTGATATGATGGCGCACCAGTAAGGCATCACAGGCAACAATTGAAGACAGGACAATAAAGACACCAAACAAAGACTGAACATACAGCTCTGTGCTGCCCCTTAGGCTCAGAGAACATGAAGGCAAGAGGAATCTCCATCCCAACCATCGCTTTTAACGTTGAGATATCCTTCCTAAGTTAAAAGTTCTAAAGGACTCAACCCGTTTATTCAATAGGATCCACCTCTTCTGCACATCATTAAAATATTTGAGGTAAACTAATAAAAGATTGAATATTTCACAGGGCGATAAATACTTCAATAGGCGATAAACACCGCATACTGCCTTACTTTACTGCCTAAGGTTAAAAAAGATCATCATAGGCCCCATAAACTTTCACCGATATTGGTTCTGTTTGCTCTGAATGGTTCTACAATATTTGATTCCCTCATATACTTGAGGCGCACTTGGTGACATCAAGTATCCGTGTTTGCACTCACAGCGAAGGAAGGAAACACTCCAACACAGTATCCACAGAGCCACAAGTCACTATATACTTATGCTATGGTACTGTACTTCGTCAGTCAATAACCATGCCAACACAACCAAAAAATGTAATTGTTTGTTTGACTGTACACCATACTTAAAGTTATTTCACTCATATGATTGTTTGTATGACTGTAGATCATACTTGAGGTTATTTCGTTCACATAAACAAACATTGGGAAGATGAACAACACAGGACAGGGCATAAGGCCTGGTGAAACTAGACAGTGGGAAAATTTACAGAGTAGAATGCCACAAAAAATCAGATTCATGTTGCCCCTTAACTCAAGGAGCACCAGGGCAACATGAAGCTCTCTCTCAACCACCAGCTGGTGAAATATTAAACATAGACAAACCACAAACCTTTTCCTAGGCCATCAGCCCTAACACCAGACACATGATACTCAGGGGGGATAACTGGTACTGATATATCTGAAATGATTTTAAGTTGAAATTTTAAAAATTACTAAGGCTGAAATAATCAAATTGGAGATCCATTTAGGGCTAAGACTTTGGTCCTGCGAGTACAAACAAAGGCGTAATTGGTTTAAACAGATGCAAAGTCTTTCAATTTCTTGTAATATATTCTCAACTGTAAATTTTTTTAAATTTTCTTTGGTAATTATGATATTTCTTCCAGGCTATTAGTAAGAGTGACTGATTGATTGATTGACTAATAACTAACGCTATGCTCAAGAGTATTTTGACTTTACTGGCAACAGCGTATCCAATGTTAAAAAATTAAATCTTCCTTCAATGCTGCGTAAGGACAGCACTACAACACTCACATCACACCCTTGTTTGGTTTTATTCGTTTGATTGGGGCTTAACGGCATGTTTAAGGACAGCCTACCAGCCCAGTGAGTGGTGAAAACGACTCCCCCACACCACCTTGCGAACAAACACAAGACGCAATACAAAGACACCACAATCAGATCGGCTTCATGTTGCCCCTTAGCTCTGAGAGCACCAGGGCAATAGGAAGCTCCCTCACACAATAATAAACCTACCATGGTTTAGGTTCTGCATGTCCCCCTCTGTAATGGCTTGATAATCTGAAATTGAAAATAAAATTATAATAAAATTATTACTACAAGATTCTTATTCTGACAAATAAATGTCATCTACTTTCCAGAAACTTTTTTTGACTAGTTTTTCACTCAAAGCAAAATGGTTCTTCAGATTTCTAAACCAAAGGTTTAAATTAATGGTTAAAGAAAGGCATGTCCGAAGCAGCAATAAAGATTCAGATTGAGCGGTCTTTAACACAGTGCTCAAGGGTATTTCACTTACATGGTGGTTTTGTCTTATTGGATTTTAACGTCATACTTATGGTTGTTTCACTGATATGATGAGGAGCCAGCCTAATGAGCGTAAGAAACCACCTCCAGAGTTGCCTACCCCAGAAGATTTGTTTGTTTGTTTGATTGGGGTTTTACGTCGTACTCAAGGGTATTTCACTTATATGACAACGTGCCAGCCCAATG
>JAQQZZ010112483.1:0-15264 GCA_030265115.1 Mopalia vespertina | reverse complement strand
TGTTTGCCATGATATTTCTGCAGAGGCGTTACATTGTTTGAAAAGTGGCTGATGTATTTGATTGGCCTCTTCGTTTTGTTCAATTTGCTTTGATCTTTGTGTGACCGCCGAAACGGGGTAATTGTGGCAAGGCGTATGACAGAACTTCGTGGAGACAATAGACTTGCCTAGGGAGGATGTAGACAGGACGGAACGGCTCCCTTGTCTTCGACGTAAAATGATTTGTCGTAGGATACATCGCTTGTTATGTATGGCAAGACATTAATTATGTTGTTTTGGTAATTTGTTTTTGTTCTATTTGGGATTTTACGCCAAACAAGTTATTTAATTTAAATGACAATATTTCAGCACATGGGTGAAGGCTTGTTTGATTGATTGATTCATTCATTCATTCATTCATTCATTGATTGGTTGACTGATTGATTGATTGATTAGGGTTAAACGCAGTGCGTAAGGTTATTTCATGCACTCACATGATGGCGTGACAGCCCAATGGGTGAAGGAAACCACACTCGACACCACTGGCAACAAACACAGACTAGACAGGGCAAATACAGGACAATTGCTGGACTAATACAAAGCCATCACAAACAGATCAGCTTCAGGTTGCCCCACTGCTTTAAAAAGAGGCTTACCAGAATCTCCCTCCCAATCGTCTGCCCAAGGATGAAGGACACCACCATACGTTGTCACTGGCAACACATAAAGACAAGACCGGACATATAGGACAATCACATAGGATGTAAATCCATCAATGGAAGCGGCTCTAAAACTACAATTTCAACAACAACAACAACAGGACAATCACAAGAGAGAACGTCGCAACAAATCTGTGTCGCTAATTAGCACAACCAGAGCCAGGGTTCAGAAAGGTCAAACGCTGAGCAAATTTGAAAACAAGAGACAAGAAACAAACGAAAATGTTAAAATTGACAAATATTTTAATAAATAATTAGTATGCCTTTAGCAGAAATATAATACAATGGTTATTGCTTTGTAGAAACACAATGGCAATAGTAAAAAGAAAAGCAGGTATAGTAAAAAGTTTGTACTTAGTGGGGTAAAATGTCGATTAGTAAACAGTAAGCCAATGAAATACAGAATGTATGTACAAAACAGTCAAACATTGGAGAATTCAATAATAATCGTATTGACAATGAAGAATTTTTACAGAATATTTCGTTACCAGAAACCGAAAACGTAAATCAAAAAAGTTTTTTGGCATGTAACCTACGAAGGGTTGATACTTTAAGAGATGTTATATATGCATCAGCCATACACAACGTCAAGACAACAACAACAGGTGTTAACCCAATTGCGAATTTTAAAAATGTAAGCATTTACAAAGCATATAACACAAATATATGACATGCAATAATATTTAAATAATACAAAATATAACAATGGTCACTTTCATTCAGAACGGCGTGGGATTTATTGACTAGAATATTTTGTCGGCGTCGATTGAGTTTTGTGAAGCAGTTTAATTACATAGCCACGCCTAGCTACATGCATACGGATGTCTAGCTATATGGAGCTATGGTGCTTTCTAATGTTTTTACGATAGGAAACTTCTACAAACGGGTCCTGAGAGATAACTCTAGAAACATTGTCCTGTACATCAAGTTTATACCATAACCACAGGGCCGGGTTAAGACAAATGAAGGCACTATGCACTCAAAAGATTTTGATACCCCCGTTTATACATAATTCAAATTATAAACAATAATAAAGCATAAAATCCTTTTTCTTTTTTGCAAAATGAAACTAAACATACAGGAAGATGGAAAATAATGTTTATTTTTTGTATGTTTGTGTGCCCCCTTCCTTTGATGCCCTTAGCACTAGCTAATGAGTTTGAAGGCGTCTAATCGTGTAATTGCCCTACAGCGGTAGCTCATGTAGCATGATGAATTGTGGGAGACTTGGCCAGGCTAGGAATATGGCGGCTTCACAACAAGAAGTTGGACCGTGATTTTCCATTTTTTTTAAACGCGGATTCTGGACGATTTAAGGACGCAATTGACATAAAAAATGTATCACAGCGTTCAGAATACAAAACATACCCGGACAGTAGTGAATAGAACACATAAAAGTCGGTAAGTGTAAAAACTTAAAATTACGCGATTAGAAGCGTTTAAACTGTATCTTTACGGCTACATGATATGATAGACGATCAGGGATACAGAACTCTGCATCTACCCTAAGCTCGTGGTTATTTTGCCTAATGGTTAATCCAGCTCTGCGTCGCTGAATATTACCACCAAATTCCCACAGAATCGTAATCTAGACTGATCTTTTCGCTCACAAAGGTTTGAACCGAGCCGATTTTCAAACGGATTCGTTTTGAAGTCAGAACTGGTTCTTGACGTCAAAGCTCCTGTTTACGTTTTACCCGTTGCTTTTCACTGCACTTGAAGCCCAGTAAAATGCCGAATGAAAGTTGAACAGACGACTTGAGTGGACTGCGAAACGACCATGCTGGATTACCATTCGAGGGGAATTTGGTGGTAAATTTACAACATGGTTTCCATTCTTAAACACTTTAGAAAGCTCGATAGCCATAAACATAGCTATGGATTCCTTACCATTCTTCGGACTTTTTTAAAAACTTTTTTCGTACACTTCAATACCTTAAACCCCTTAGTGGTGGTAAGTGGTCAAAATAAGACATCTTAACACAACGCAGTAATTGTATATAATTGGTTGATACAACAAGCCTACGCCATATAGGCTTACATGATTGATTGGTCGATGCTGTTTAACGCCGTACTTAAGAGTATTTCACTCATCTGACGGCGGTGTATTTCCACAGAGTTAACAAGAACTCTACCATAATAGGAAGTCTTTATATATACATACATGTACGCTTTGTTGGAAAATCAATCTTCTTCCATATAGAGGACAGCTTAAATATACTTCAATTATACAGCCATTATATACGATTTAATATATACAAGCACTTTACACAAAAACGTAAATAAAATAATATTTATGCCAAAATTGATCTATCAATAAATAAATAAATAAAATGTCTTATGTTCCATGAGTTTTGCGTAAGTATTTTAAAATAAATAGCACAACATTGTTTATAGCTGATTTATTTATTAAAAAATCTAATTTCTGACTGAACTCCAAAATAACTAAATCTTTGCACAAGCTGCATACACCGGTAATAAAAATTTGTACAAGACTATAAATATAAATACACTATAATACATGTATGTACAATGGAAATGTTGATCCGAATTTGACATAATACCTAGTAGTCATGGCAACTGGAATCCACAAAAGCCAACGCCATTTTAAGTAGGCCTTTTCAATTTCATGACTCAAGACCAACCGTTTCTATCATCGTCCCTCCACTTCCATTCTAGCCCTATTCGGCCTTTTTAATGCTGATTCGGCGGGTTTTCGGTCCTTCTAGTGGTATATTAAACTCACTGCAAACAGAAAAAATACAAGTTCTCATAACTGTCGAATGTGTCCTTTACAACCATTAAATAAACGTTCACAACTAAACGTCTGACGCTTTTGAAACTTCCTACAGGTAAAACAATTATAATACTTTCGAGGGACAAGTCCATTGATTCATTGCATTGATTTCTCGTTTCGTAGACATGGGAAAATGGTTATGTTTTCAATGACAAAATCCGTTTGTTTTCTTCATTTTGGTGTATAACGTCGTACTCAAGAGTATTTCATCCATATGACGAGACGGCATCGAGAGTGTT
This sequence comes from Mopalia vespertina, assembly GCA_030265115.1. Classification (NCBI taxonomy): domain Eukaryota; kingdom Metazoa; phylum Mollusca; class Polyplacophora; order Chitonida; family Mopaliidae; genus Mopalia; species Mopalia vespertina. Next base: position 11,530 of record JAQQZZ010112483.1, on the reverse strand, counting down.
GGGTGCCTTGAAACCGAAAAGAAACCCCGAAATCACCAGCAGGTATAGCTAAAGCCTGCCGCAGACGAGCGATTCTTTGTTGGCGACTAATTGCAAGAGATTTTCCGTCGGGGACAGCTTTTGCCGCACACGGAGCGATTCTGAGTCGGCGATTCTTCCAAAGTCAGCAGACATTTATACCACGTGTCCAACACTTGGCATGATTTTTTAAAAATTACTTTCATTGAACACTGAATACAAAATTTAACTTTGATTTTTATCATTATAGGCACTGGCAACGGAGCTAGCTTATTATACATTCGTTAACATTTTTTAAATTTAAATCATGTGACTGTATCTCGGTTGCTGATTGGATGCTGCGATTTTCCGTCGCATGTTTGCCGCACACGAGGAGATTAGTCGCCGACAGTCAGCGACGAGTTGCAAGATATCAGCCAAGTTTGATCCCTTGCGACTAGTCGCCGACAGTGTCTAGTGGCGTCGCATGCCTGCAGTACACGGAGCGATTTCGTTGAGATTTTTAGTCGCCGACGGAGAATCGCTCGTGTACGGCGGGCTTAAGGTAGATAGCTGATCTAGAATCAAGTGTAGTGTAATGCTGGAAGGTTAGCAGCTCTATGCAGAGTCAACTGTGCCTTGACTCAGCCGCTCTACCAACACCGAAAATACATGAACTGACATGCATAATAGATATGGTTAACTAGCTAACACGAATTACTATTAAAGGCATATTGGAATTAGACTTTAGTTTACACACATGACTTCCATCGTATTATCAGCCCTTAAGTGCAAAACTTTAGCAACTGCGTCGACACAACGTCTGAGAAATAATTTGCCATTCATTAGCCATTTTCCAATAATATTATGTCCATTTAATGGAAAGCAGCTTAACATAATTACCCTTGATTTGTTTGTTTGTTTGGTTTGATTGGTGTTGTAAACCGTATTTCAGGTTATTTCGCACATATGATTGCGTGCCACATTGGTGAAACCCACCGCGAGCACTACTGGCAACAAACAAATACAAGCTAGCACAGTCACACACTCGCAAAACAAAGCTACATCAGAAAAGCCTTGGAGTTGCCCTTAGCATAGCGAGTCCAAATACAACATGATTGATTGATTGATTGATTTATTGATTGGTGTTTAACGCCGTATCAATGGGTATTTCACTTATATGACGGCAGAGTATCCAGCAATAATTCCACACTATCAATCATAACTTTTGAAGAGTTTTACTTTGTCGATAAACCAATGGCTATGTTTGAAGCCTACGGCTCTCAGCCAGAACACCCAATACAACTGGAAGCTTCCTCCACACTCATTGATGAAATCTGAATGTTGGTTTATGTTACATTCAAGTTTATATTAGTTTGTTGTAGAGAGAGGCTAAGCTTGTTACGAATTCAGACTCAAAGAGACAGCGTTAAATTGTCGAACTTCACTTTGTTTAAACTTACCTCAAACTTTGGTAACAGCTGGGTTGAAGTAATGGACAGTCTTTAAGCACGCATGCTCTAACTTGGACTTTAAAACTGGGAAAGAAAACATCAATAATATATCATTATGTGTACAATGGCGTGGTGAAAAATTGGCAATAGATTGCCTTGGTTATATGTGATTGACATCTTTTTTGACCACTGCTAAATACAACCTTGCTTTTACCATACCGCCAGAGGGAACTCTTTACTTGATACGGCGCCCAAAGAAGGCCCTTTTCTTTGAAACGGACAGCAATGGAGCTTTTTTATTTCCCGTGAGACCCCTTTCCCATATGGCCAATATGGAGAGTTTCCCCCCAATTTTACGACCAAAAAGAACTCTTTCCTGAAAACTTCCACCAGAGGGAGCTATTTGCCTATATGACCATAGGGAGCCATTCTCTGATATGGTCATAGGAAGGAGCTCTTTGCCATAATATAGGGAACGCTTCACCAATGTGGCAACCGGAAAAAATGTATTTTCCAGGTATGGGGATCAGAGCGGGCTCAAACATGGCCAAGCAAGGAGCTCTTTGACATATTTTGCCGCTATAAATTTTTAAGAAATTTTAACATGCGCATAATCACGTTAAGCTGCTCGTAAAAAGGTAACACTGATTTTCAAACTTTTTCAATATTTTATCTTAATTATAACTCTGATATTTTACACAGGAATAATCAATAGTTAAATGGAAAGATAAAGAAAGATAAAATATAGAACGGCAATCGACAGCCAAAAGTTTGCAATTCAAAAACATCAACGTAAACTAAGTTAAGATAGACACACTGTTACCATCTTCATCAATTAAATTATGATTCCTCAGATACTTTTGACGCGAAGAAGCTGGTGTACGTAGCTTTTGTGTTTCAATAAATGTGACCCGAGTTCGTTGCCAAGATCACCGTGCTTCGGAAAATTTATTGTTGTTTGCTATTCAATGAATATTAAAATAACTTACGAACAAATTTTCTTTTTACAGATGGTTTGGCGGCCTTGTCTTCCACAGAAACCGCAAACACCGCGACACGGGGACCATTCCTCCCACTCATCAGCTGGGGCTTCCGTCACAGGAGCTTCAGTCGTTGTGGGAGTGGTAGTCGAGACTGTCGTCGTTGTGGGAGTAGTAGTTAGAGCTGCGGTCGTCGTGGGAGTTGTTGTTTGAGCTGCTGTCGTCGTGGGAGTTGTTGTTGGAACTGTTGTTGTGGCCGCTGTAGTGGTGGGAGTTGTAGTTGGGGTTGCTGTGGTCGTGGGAGTTGTAGTTGGGGTTGCTGTGGTCGTGGGAGTTGTAGTTGGGGTTGCTGTGGTCATGGGAGTTGTAGTTGGGGTTGCTGTGGTCGTGGGAGTTGTAGTTGGGGTTGCTGTCGAAGTGACCACAAGTGGCTGAATTGGTGTATCACCTAAAGGTCAAGCACGGCATATTTTAATTTGAATTATATATTGGATTTCTAGAGAAAAGTCTTGAGTAGAAGAAAGGCTAAGAATATCTCTAAATAAAGTATGAACTTTATTTGCTCACGGCACGTCAGTATAACACTTATTATCTACAGCAGATAATATTCACTGGTTAATTTCCATATCTGGGATAAACCTAACCCATACCTATAACCATTTTGTAACATATTAATCAACACTTTATATACCATGTAAATGGTCATTACCTTCTATCGGGATGTATGTAGGTTACCCATAACACAACTCGAGAATAAGATCTATTTAGAAACTTGTTTCTATGAGTTTATCTAGAACATGAGATGATTCATTGATTTTAATTAATCTACATCCCTGTACTAGTGTGATTCTTTTTTCGAAATATATATATCACAAATGATGTCGGACAAACAGGTCTTTATAGAGATATTCCGACAAGGCTCTTAATCGTTACAAGCTAACGAAATAAAATAATGAGTCCAAACTTACGTTTACAGTCATCGCCATTCGGGGTAAATCCGGGACAACAGTAAAGCTTGTTGTCAGCTGCCACGTCGAAACATTGGTTCCGCTTTACGTCTTTGGTGCTGAAAAAAATCCCACATCCTCTATAAACACATATTAATGTGAAACCAAGTATATGCCCGATGCATTAACGTTGTAATTAAGCAAGTTATAGTATTTGATAAATGTGAAGATCAAGCCTAAAAAAGCTAAAGTATCTGTATGGACCCAGCTTTGGCTACAAGCATGTCCTCCTTAGAAAAAAAAAACATCGTCTTGACCAGCGGTTGGATCAGAAAGCGGAAAACACTCATTGTTCACCAATCGTATTTTTTTTTTATAGTGGACGAGACTAAGACAACTCGCGTACGCCATCGCGCATTAATTTCCGCCAATATTTGGGACGACATTTGCCACGGATCAGCAAATAAAAGAAGTTCAGAACAAGATGACCCGGGTGTATCTTAAAGTCAATCTCTTGACATAGGAAATAAAGTCGATTCTATTGTATAATGTTAGTAGGCTACACGTTAGACTGGCCTCTTCATTGCAGACCAAATGTGAAGGCGATCATTGCCGATCAAATGTGTAGGCGATCATTGCCGACCAAATGTTAGGCGATCATTGCCGACCAAATGTGAAGGCGATCATTGTCGACCAAATGTGTAGGCGATCATTGCCGACCAAATGTGTAGGCGATCATTGCCGACCAAATGTTAGGCGATCATTGCCGACCAAACGTGTAGGCGATCATTCCCGAGCTATCTGTGACCCTCAGCCGTTGTTAAGTGGTTAGCGTGTCGGTCTAATGTCGATTCCTCCAGTCGACATCAGGTTTACGAAGGAGCCACACGAGCTCTCCGGCCAATGCTGGGGTCGCTAATTCGAAACTACCATAAGGTTTGTCATCCTACTTAAGCAACCAAAAGAAAGAAATGGGCGATCGGTTGCATGTAAGTGAAAATTTCTTGAGTCCAACGTTAAAGGCTCAACAAACAAACAAAGCGACAGACTGGACTATGCTATCAACAAGCCTTAAAACTATTATGCTGTTTATAAAACCATACGACTGTGGAGGGAACCAGACCAAAATCTGGCACAGCGGCATGCTGGGTATTAGCAAAGCTTAGACATATGGCTATGATTCCTAAACTTCACCCCAATGTAAATGAAGTTTCCTCTTCAATCGACCCAACATAGAACTCTCATTTCACAATCTCCGGTTGTTTAAAGCCTAGCTTATGTCGCAGTTACGTGAGAACTAGTTCTGATCAGTTCCAGTGGACTAGTTGACGGTCGACGGCAACTAATCAGTCGTAGCATTGAATGTGACACAAGCGCATCTGCATCTCTGCCGTCCAGTTCCAGATAGTCGCGCATGTTCTACTTTCTACATCCAGTTAATTGCAACTGATTGTAAGTAGTTCCAAGTAATCGCAAGTGACATAATCGCTCGTACAACTGTTACTAACTAGTTCTAGTGTGTTGCGTCTAGTTTCTGACGTGCCAGTTGTTTTGTGACATAAGTGCTCAGTTGTGGTCAGTTGCCGTTAGTTCTATCGCATTGTAGTGTGACATAAGCAGGGCTTAAAGCTCCATAAGGGCCAGTTAGATGACCTTGCGTCAAAAAGAATTGGATGGCGCGTCATGATAGAAATTCAACAGACGTTTATCTTAAGAGAGCTTTGAGCCAGCGGCCCCTGATGGAGATGTTCACCTATATGAGTCAGCTTAAAACAATTCCTGACTAACTAACACACGGTAATATAGACCTACCTGGTGTCATCACAATCATAAAGCTCTGTCTTCAAACAGGCCGCTTCGGAATCTTCAGATTCGGGGGAGCATCCGCCGCATGTTTCTGGAGGAATACAACAGACAACGTTTATCAGCTGATTGGTTTCTCAGTTGATGGATGGATGTTGATTGGATCATTGGTTGATTGATCGGTAGGTTGATTGATTGATTGACTGATTTATGATTCAATGACTGGGTCATTTGATTAATTGAACGGTTGCTGAATGATTGATTGATTGATAAATCAATTAATTAATTCCTTGACTGACATAGTAACCATACCTGCGGAATATTCCAGCATGAAGCCGGTGTTATTATTCCCCTTATTAGAAAACGACAGCAAAGCTTCGGATCCATGGGAAACGAAGTCTCCTCGAGGCGTGTCTTTTCCACAGAATCTATAAACCAACAAATAACACAAAGACAGTAAGAACTTTTTTTTTTTTCAGAATCAGAATCAACTTAATCAACAATCAACTTATTATATATTGCTCAAAACCTTTGAAAATTATCTATTTTGGCCCATGGATTGTCAGAGATTAAATGATATTTGTGGTTTGTAAAATTTATTTATTAACCTAAGGGGAGTCTCGAAATGTAAATAAGGGGTGTTGCAGACGGTCCTTTGACGTCACAATGGTCCAGATTCGTGGCCCTTCGTCACAATGGATACATGTGTGTGACGTCATTTAACCACTCATGTTCACGCATGTTGTGACGTCAAAGGACTCTCGTTAACATTAACAGCAAACGAGGCTGACTGACTCCTTTGATACATTTTCACTGATCAGACACAGTCGACTTAAATTAAATACACAGTTTCCAAGTGTATGGACAAATTTATCCAATTCAGCGTTTAAACATCTTTGTAAACATATCTTTTTTAGTTTCCTTTCCCAGTTATACATGTATATGTAGTTGCAGTTTACGATTTTAATTCTTGACAAAAAACGTTTCTAGAAAGCCATGAAATTTCGTTACAAGAACGCATTGTTCTTATTATATTATGTCGGATCAGCCTCGTCCATATTGAACTAATACGGGATGTGGAGTGGGCCACTCTACAGAAGGGAGGCAACTCTGGTACAGCTCTACTTTGAAATTTGCGTTAACAATCAATGATGCTATTGGATTTTCAATTTATTGAAATTACACTTGCAGTCTGCTATTTTTTAGAAAATGAAGAGCAATAGAGTTTTATTTAAATGCGATTTAAGCTAGGACAAAAAGTAAGGTAATTCTGAATTTTTTAAATTAATCTGTAAAGTGTGGAATTCGATGCAAGTTATTGGAAAGTAAATATGATAGGTTTTTAAGTAGCATTATGGTTTTGCATCTTTTCACCTCCGAGGCATTTGTGACAGACGTGGAAATAGCCGAGTGACATAAAGACATAATTTTGATTTCACCTACCTTGGTCCGGTCAATGCCATGTTCTTATATCGCACCTCGACATAGCTTCCACAAGCGGGGGCACGGGCGTATGGTGTAATGTCCACCAAACCGAAGTCATTCACGAATTTCAATCTTAATCTCATGTTACTGGGAGCCTGGAAATAAAAAAGATACACATTGGCGTTATGATTCAGCAGACAAGAATCAAAACGTTGTTGCAGTTTCTGGGATTTTTTATTTTTTTTTTTCGTCTTAATCGGGATTTTGGGATTTATGAAATCGCGTTTTAACTCTCGATTTTATTTGGCATTGACTGAAATATTAACCTCAAGTATCAGCAAAATCACGAAACAGATTTTGCCATCTTTCTTCCACTGTAAACAAAAACTTTGGGCCGTTCTTAGAATTTAAAACAATCTTGATTTAGTATATTTCAGAAATATTTTTTAAAAAAATTAATCATCTCCTTAATAAAGATGACAACAATACGGATTAATAAAAGTATTAAGGCTTCTTGAGAAACTTACGGTAAGTCTTATGTGACAGTTTGTATTAGACGGAATACCAGCTCCACTGTATCCTGGAGTGGTAAAAGTCTTCACTTGGCTATCTGCACCAAGACGGGTACTACCACATACATCTGCAAAATTGATTGATTTATTGATTGATTTATTGATTGATTGATTGATTGATTGACCGATCGATTTGTCCATGCGTTCTTGAGCTCATTCATTCATTCATTACATGATTGATTTATATGATATTTTGTTGTTACTTTTATTTTCGTTTATTCAGTTGTGGTTCTTTCGTTCATTCACTCGTTTATTTTTACAATCATTCATTCATTAGCTGGCAGGTTCGTTCGTCCGTCCGTTCATTAATTAATTAATTATTTGATCGATTAATAATTAATTGATTGATTAATTAATTTATTCATACATTCATTCATTCATTCATTCGTTCCCTCTCTCATTAACTTATCTTCCAAAAAAAAATTTTTATTGGATTATCCTCGATCATTCGTCATTTGTTAATAAATGCACTTTGCAACCATGTTTATTATGATATTAATAAATATATATCCACAATATACGCCTAAACTAGTAAAGCACCATTAGCAAATCTTAGTCCTACAAAAGTGTGTTTCCTTTACATAATAGTAAGCCCTATTCACCCAGCCTTACCTGATTGAACAGGCTCTTCACAGAAAGGTGGGGCCCAGCCTGGTGGACAAAGACATTCACTACACTTCTTCGGGTTCCTGTATCCGTCATGCGCACAAATGTCCCACTCGAGAGAATCATCACCACACCTATCTGGGGGGCGGATCAAACACATAATGGATTTATGTCAATGTGGACGAAAGCAAGGATTTTTTTCATTTGTAAACGTGATATTTCACTACTATCAAATAACACTCTTGTTTGTACATTTTATTATATACCAAACGATGAGATTGTGAAACTTATCACAGAAATAATCATCATATCAGTGAGATGTTGATATTTGTGGAATCCCTAAGTACTATGAAAATATCACTTTTGGAACTACTTTTATTTAACTCTGAGTTGTCTCCCTCTTCTGGAGCAGCCTCCAGGTGGAGGTAGTAAAGTAGGCGCCTGCTTTAATGGAACAACAAACAGCTAATATTTTTTAGTTAAAATAAAGACAGGATATCTAGTGTTTGTTGACTATTTTCATAAAGTGTGATGAAAAAATGTATATTTTCACGAGTAGCGCATTCCATCTCAACTGTGGCGCATCCTTGTCATTGCATTTCGAATAACGTCATTCTATCTGACGTCACGGTTCGAATCACGTTAAGATTGTATGACTGTCATGAATCACTGTTACGAACTTACACAGATAAAACTTGAAATTCTTGAAACAACTTTTGATGTAAGGGTTTTAATTAAAGAATTTATCTTTGAAATTAATAATAAAAAGAATACTGGACAGTGACGTTTGAATATCATAACATAGCTCTAGAGATGGGTTGAGAGGACAGCCAAATCAGCGCTTCGCGTCTCGTGTGTTATATCTGTCTCCACTTACTAGAACAATATTTATGCTATTCAATCTTACCGTTTAATATCCTCTATATATTGATTGATTCACTGTTCGTTTTGTTGCTTGCTACGTTACGTTACATTTTGACGTTATCCCCTTTCATTGAGTCCACCAGTGTCAAAGCATAGGAATGACAGTGAGTTTTGTAGCGCCAAGGGTAAACTATATGAAAGTCTGTAGAACTTATGTCTGTTTAACTAGACATTTTCTTTGAAGGATGAATCGCACATTAACCAATATAAAAAGGTACCAGAAAACGCATTCTTCTTTAAATTTGAAGACCGAAATGGAAAGAAAGTGTGGATAACATAATAGGCAGGTGATAGACACTGACATATGAAGTTTAGAAACTCTAAATTGAAACTTTACGTCCACAATTGCTTAGATGTCTAACTAACTGTTCTGTCTGAAATTTACATTATTTTTTATAATTTTATAAATTTATATCACTATTTATAGTGACAGCAACCGACAGAAAAAGGGACTGAGCTGTATTGCCAATGGTGTACTGCATTGACGGATACCTGGGTTTATTAGGAATACTGTCGGTCTTGCGCCGTTTCATTTTTATCTTTAACAAATTTAAAATCCGTTAAGTCAGAATTAAACCTAATTATTAGTCCATGATTGTTTGTTTATTGAAGTTATTCCACGACAAATGGACAAAGCGGTTGCTTGTCCCTTTGCAAAATTACGTTGAGCGAATCTTAAAACGATTGACGCTGTAACAGATTTTTGTGTCAAAATAGGCTTTTTCTGTTTGACATTATAGCCATGTGCCAATGTCACGCAACCCAGAAGTGACGTCACTCGAGAACATTCTAATAGTTGGTTTGCTGATAACTTAATTTTTTAAAATATTTCAAACATTACATGGAACCCCAAACCTTCGTATTTGTTTATTGTAAATTTCTTGGCTGGAATGCTACCAGACTCTCGTGCCGTGGTCGAACTTAAAGCGAGAAGAGTCTGGTTCCCGCTAGATTAAAACGATTATTTCCCACATCAAATCACGCGAGATCTACTGTTTATGACGAGAAATGTATCTGTTTCACGCTATCAGATATCCTTGTATAACATGGTCTTATAACTCTATAATATAGGCTTATAAGGTCATGTTATACAAGGCTAGCTATCAGATTGTCTTTACATCACAAGACAATGATAAATAACACAGATCGGTCAGGAGTTACCTGTAGCTGCACTCCAAAGGTGTGGTGCGAAAAGGACTGGCAACCAAGAAGAAAATAGTCAAAATAGATAGATACTCACCACTACAATACCATGTGTTTGCTAAGCGCAAATCCCAGAAAGACAGTCCTTCTCTTTGTCCCATTGTTTCTCTCATGGCCGGGTCGACGGACTCCACAGTGTCACGGGTAGAATCGCTGGCGAAATCCTAAACGGAAATATGATCAAAGACAACAAGTTAACCAGCTTGACTCGTATGTCTAATGTTCCGTTTTCCTACGTGTCTGGAGCTACTTCACAAAATGTCGTATACTCTTAGAAATAATGGTTCTGTGATGGTTCTTTAGAAAAGAAGATGGTTCTATATGGAACCATTAAGACAAAAACGGTTCTTTGATATAAGAAGAAAGGAATAAATACCTAGATCAGTTACTGTGAAGGTTCCATACAGAACCATAAAGGGTTCCACCAGAGCCATGACTGAAGAACCTGAAAGGGTTCCATTACAGCCATATTTTTCTAGGAGTGTACGCGATAAAATCTCGTACTATATTTTTAAGCCAGTAGTTTAACAATACAAAATTTTATTGAACCATAAATTTCTGTCTTACGGCATTTTGTGAAAGAGGTCCATGGCTTGTGTATTCAAAGGTTGTGCATTTGGATCACCAGATTTGCGAAATCGAAAGCATGCTTATATAAAGATTAAAATAAACCTCGGAAGCCAGCCAATGAATATAAAGATGGTAAATATGATGCCAGGTTCTATATTAAATTTTGACAATAAAACAGACCATTGTCGCAAGTATGTTTATTCGCCAGATACAAATGTACTTGGTATAGTGACCAGAAATGAACTATCTATTCTCGCGTTTCGACCTTGTCTAAACTGCTTTTAAATAACGATCCAGTTTATTGTATCCTTTTCTCTTTCGCCGATAGGCCTACTTGGACTCTGAGCTAGTAATGGCGTGCAAATTAAGTTGAGGTTAAAGGCGCATTCTCGTGGTACGATTTGTAGTAACGACTTATGTCGAATCCCTTTATTTGCGGCTTTTGATTGGTCGAGAAAACATCGACCAATCAAACCTCCGCAAATAATGGGAACCACCAGAAATCATTACTACAAATCGTAGAGTGAGAATTCACTTTACAGCTGTATGTAGTTATACAACTGACGTCATTGTCAATTAAATTTATTTTCCAATGTTGAAAGAAGAAAGTTTTAAATGGACGAGTGAATCGCTGACTACTTCGTCACTTTTACTTTGTTAAATATGAAATCATTTGGTGTTAACTGTACATGAATGATACTGTCCCCAATCCACTTTTACGATGAAAAAGTTCTACAACAACAACAACGAATATGTCGCCATTTTACACGCGGGTGATTGCAAGGCCCATCCACTTCCGGTCAAAGATGAACACGATCGGTAAAGCTCTTTACAGAATTTGTATATTCCTCCCTCTGCAACGTGGGTATGTATAATATATATAATATATTGTATAAATGAAGAGAGAAAAATGTACTATAGGCCTATATACTAGTATATTCTGTTTTGATCAGCCGACAAAAGACGATGGTTTTTAAGAGAATGGGGTCATTAACATGGTATTTGGGAAGAAAATGAATCAGTTCATGTCTTCGGGGGGGGGGGGGGGG
>JAQQZZ010112472.1:0-15266 GCA_030265115.1 Mopalia vespertina | reverse complement strand
AAATGGTTGGGTACGAAACGGTTTGGGTACGAAATGGTTGGGTACGAACCGGTTAGGGTACGAAATGACTGGAAAGCAATGTAGCCTACAGAATAAATGAGACCTACATGTAGCCTACATGTTACACACCTAGATGTGTAAGAGAAAACTGTCAATAGGCGCATTCGACTGGACGATTGTTGACGCACGTAAATAGCTGCGTAGAACAAAAAACTACTTAAACGAAAATATGTCAGTCCAATGGATTAAATAAACTTGAATGACAGACATCTTCACAAAGTATGGAACTTAAGTAACAAGACAGAATTAATGGGCCAGAGGATATTTTGTGTATATGTATTGGTGTATATCTGATTTTCCTACAATTGTGGTGTATGAGTTTGCTCAAAAGCATCCAAATGTGGGAGAGTTAATCACTTTACCCCAGGGCAGTGGATTAGTGGTTAGCATGTCAGTCAGCTATCCTACTTCAATGTACCACTCACGAGTCTTTATGAATGAGTCACACAATGTGGCCCTGGCAATCGCAGGGGTGGTCTTTCAAAGCTTTCCTCCAGGTTTGCATGAAATAAACAATCAGTCGTGATATAAGTGAAATACCCTTGAGTACGATGTTATACCACAATGAAACAAACAAACAAATCAGTTTACTCCACCATTAATACTGCTATCGCAGCCATAGGCGTAATACCTTCTGTACAAATAACGCTAGTCAGGAGTAAAATTTGAGACTCTTATCTTCTCGTGGCATTTGTGGTGATTTCCAAAGGATGATTATATTAACACCACATATATTTAGAAAGAGAAGGTCTTGAAGATTCTAAATATAATGTTATATTATGATTGAAGTCATTTTAGAATGGCATAAATAAACAAAAACGTCAAATAATTTTTAAAAAATGGACCTATGTTGAAAACTCTTATTTTTCTTAGGTGGTTGGAGATTTTTCCTTCAAAATTCCATGTCTTTGAGGTCGAGTACTTAAACTAAAAAACTGTCATAGGGTTTTTCTAAATCTAAGTTAATTTTTGCACAATTGATAAAAACATATGTAAATTATAAAAATCCGCCCTTAAAAAAGTATATGCTTAATATCTTCAAAACAAAAATCAATATTAAAAAACTGCATGATAGTTTTTTAGATAATGGCTTTAAGATTGTGTGTGTCAAATTTCAAAGACTTTGTGCAAATAGTTTACAAGAAATAAACGATTTAAATGGTAAAAATCTAGAAAAATGAAAGCAGAGAAAACAGCCAAAATGTGTGAAAACTCCAGATTGTTTTTAAATTACTCCCAATAAATTTAATAAACAACATTTTTTTTTTAATCAATGAAAAGGCGAACTGGAGTTTTATCTATTACATTTATTTTCTGAATACATAATTTAAAAAAGATGTCTTTAAATGACAGTTTTAACTCTGAAATTCGAGTGACGTCATCAATGATTTCTTTCACACCTTTGTTAATGGCTATCAGTAGGAGTCCTACCGCGGGCATTATTAGTTTGCAGTAAACATTTGTTCTCCGTGTCTACTGTTCAGTTCAAATACACACCCCCAATGGTCATGCTTTGACCTCTTGGCCTTTTATTAATTGGTTTGTGGTAATAACCAGCAGGTAGTCAGTTCAGGTGGGATAATCACGTTAATCCCTTCCACCCTCCGATAAACATAATATTTGAGGTACACATTTTACAACTTAAATCTAAAAAAACCCATTCTAAAATACTGAATTTTTTTGCATTATCAAGATTATGAAAAGATGATTTTAGAAAGGCAAAAAAAAAAAAAAAGGCAAAATTTTACCCCTGACTAGCGGTAGAGTCCTTAAGGGAATTTAAGAAGGGGATAATATGATGTTATATACATACATGTAAAATACCCTTGACTAGCAGTGTCAGTTTAGGGGCCGGTAAACAAAAGTTATTTTTTGTTTATTAATTTGATTGGGGTTTAACATCGTACTCAAGGGTATTTCACTTTTGTAGATGACAACTTATATGTCCACTTCGCAATGTTCCTTGCTCAATTATGATGGAAAACATCGTAGAAACCACACTTGCAATTACCAGAACCCCATCATGTGACTCACTCATATATTTGATGATCAACAGATGGAATCGATCCTGTGAAAGGTACATCTAAGTACATGTAGAGTTGGTAAGTGCACACACTAACCCGAATTCCACGGCTCTGGTCCCGGTAACAGAGGATTATATATTGTGGCTTGATGTCCATTTCATTGTAACACAGTGTCATCTAACAGGCCTTTAAGCTAATCGAGCATTGAACAACCTGCTCTTGGCTAATGCACATTTCTTGAATCTATTTCTAAATTATTAAGAAAATGCTAAAAACTGATCTCTTGAATATTTGTCTCTTGTTCTGGTAAATTGGAGCAAAGTACATGTACAGGCATAGAAATGTAAACCTCAATTTCTGAGTAAATAATGGTATAAGTATTGTAGCTATATTGTCACACCTATTGTTATATATCCAGTGGTGTAATGAATAGTCTCTGCATCAGATCCCATCTCATCTAAATCTTCTGAGCATTCAAGGCCCTCATCAGTCAATAAAATAGCTTTTGTCAAATTCCTCAAAGTGTCTCTGTTTGGTTGTAGGATAACTTCAGGTGATGAATCCCTCACATTATCTGTGCAACATAAAATTAAAATAAATAGCTAAAAGCAGTCACAAAAAAAGATAAATAAGCTGAGGCTATTTTTGAAAAAATATGCTGACAGTCCCAGACAAAGCACATATTCCTATTTAGATTTCTTCCTTTAAAGAGTACAGGTTGGGGGGTTGGAGGGAGCATCCTGTTGCCCTGGTGCTTTCTGAGCTACAAAGGAACAGGAAGTAGATATGTTTTGTGATGTCTTTGTATTGTCCTGTATTTGTCATGTGATGTTTTTGTTTGTTGCCAGTGGTGTCAGGGGGGGGGGGGGTCTTTACCGGTTGGGCTGGCATACTGTCATATGAGTGAAATAACCTTAAGTATGGGTTAAACCTAATAAAACAAACAAGCAATCAAAGAGTAACCGTCAAGGTGCTTATCACTACACGCAATTTGGTGGAAAGCAATCCTGGGTAGGTAGAGGTTGTATTAAATAAATAGTATCTATGAAGACAATTGGTAAATTTATTTTCAATAAACTATCAATATCAGTCATGTTTTTTAATTTTTGTTATTTTGGTGGAATAACATCGCATCCAGGAGAAACATATAATATTAATTTAACCTGTGAAGAACACTTTAAGTGATATTCTGTGGAATGTAATGCCATCCTTTTCATTGCAAGAGGTGGAAGCTGTATGGCAAGTTTAAAGTAAATCAGTTTATTTTAAGTTACGTAATGTCTTAACAGAGGGCAAGCTGCACTCAAAGTTTTAAGTGAAAAGGTGAATTTCTTTTCCAGTTATTGTGTTCACAATACATGTACATACAGGCGTGAATAACAAAACAATATGGAATGACAGCCATGTTGTTTTGTGGAACTTGCTGAAATACAACCACATATGTCATATTAACAAAAGCTTTAAAATGTTATGTTCACAACACAGTATACATACACTGTACAGATGGGAATATTGCCAAATTAATATTACTTAGGCCTTCAAGTGCTGCTAACAGAAAAAATATAGGAGGAAATTTGGGAAAATATAGGAAAAATATGTGAATTTTCTAAATGATATAGGAAAATATATGATTAAATTGCAAGGGCTCCTTGATAAATAAGCTGAGTAGCTAACAGGTCCACCTCTATAGGCGTACTCTGAAGAACATATGCTTATAATGCCAGTCAAATCACCTTTTCCTACTTAGTTTAAGAACAATGTTTTTTCCTTCAAAGAGTCAAGGAGTGAAAGTAATGGTGTTTATCACCATATAAGTCCAAAGTGCAATATCATATTTTTGTGTGAAACTTTAAGTGAAATACAACCACATCTATGGTACATGTATTACCAGAAAAAGTGAAATTTGAAATAAATATCTGAATTTGAGTGATGGCCATTTTGGTTTGCAGAATTAGGTGAAATGCAATCTCCTCTGTTTCTTAACCGGAGGAAACTATTTTCCTAGTTCAAGTTTGTTTGTTTGTTTGATTGGGGTTTTACATCGTACTCAAGGGTATTTCACTTATATAACGACGTGCCAGCCCAAAGGATGAAGGAAACCACCCTCAACACACTGGCAACAAACAAAGACAAATACAGGACACAATACAGTCACCACAAACAGATCAGCTTCCTGTTCCCCTTTAGCTCTGAGAGCACCAGGGCAACACAAAGCTCCCTCCAACCACCCTGCTCCTAGTTCAAGAAAAGTCCATGACTTAATTCTGAAGTCTTATCTTCACAACACATATAGACGACTTATGCAATGGTAGCCATTTTGTTTTATGAATTTGGTCATCTCGAGGAGAGGAAACCACAGCACAAGTTACAAGTTAATCAGTGAATTTGTTTTTAAATTATCATATTTACTGTACATAGGCATCAATATTGCAAATTTATCTAATGGCGGTCATATTGTTTTGCGTAACTGTAATTTGGTGAATGAAATGCCATCCTTCGTCTGAACCGAAGAAAGCTCAATTCCAAGTGAATCAGTGAATTTGTTAAGAACAACCACAGTCTAAAGCGAGAATCTGTCATTTTGGTTGATCGATTATGATTGATTGATTATTAATTGATAAACTTTTAAAAAAGAAATACAAGTCAAGAGGCACAAAACTAACACAAGTATTTTGTAGTCTATAAACTCTCTATATACTCTGATTGGGCAAGGATGTGCAGGAATTCTACATAAGTACATCAAAAAGTGCTAGCGTTGATTTCAATTATTATGACCAAAGAATTAGAATTTTATATTGGTCCAATTATTAAGATGCTTTGAAGTTTTTTCGAAACGTTGTATTTGAGAGAAATATAAAACTCTATTGAAGATAGCATTGCTACTGAATCTTGGACAAAATTAAGCAGTACTGACATAAATAAAGGGAAAGTTTAAAATCTAAAAATATTTATTTGTGGTAGCAATTTAAAATATCAAAACCTATCAAAAGGGCAAGGGTCTGCCTAGAATGGAGAAAGGTGAAGCCGCAATCTAGGCTGATTTTGGAAATCTATTCTGGGCAAGACTGATAATTTATTGCCCATTTCTTTTAAAAAGCATTATCCAGATTTGCAACATGACAATTTTATGATGTGAAAGTGTCTGGTCAAAGTTACAAAACTGGTGAGACTGTGGAAACAAAAATCATTTCTATGTATATGTACTTTATCACGAGTTTTGGATTTGCCTGTTTATGTCGATGACGTTTAAGATTTTTTGTTAAATTCTTGTTAGCCGCATTATAATACAATTGGCTTATTGTTTGTTTGTTTGATTGGGGTTTTATGTTGTACTCAAGGGTATTTCACTTATATGAAGACGTGCCAGCCCAATGGATGAAGGAAACCACCATCGACACACTGGCAACAAAGACAAGACGAGATAAATACAGGACAAAAACAGGACACAATACAGACACCACTAACAGATCGGCTTCCTGTTTCCCTTTAGCTCTGAGAGCACCAGGGCAACATGAAGCTCCCTCCAGCCACCCACTTGACTTATTGCAGTCAGTTGCAGGCCTCTATGCTTGCACCACAATGAAGAGTTATAAATATTGCTATGCCAACCTTTTTAGGTAATGGGATATGTTATACAGAGCTTTGCCCTGTCATCAAATGAGTCAACGGTTGTACGAGTTCTAATGTTAAACATCTACAAGAAGTCTTTGACAACTGGTGAATAATTGTTTTTCACAGGAAAAAAATCGAAATATAGGAGGTTTTGGACATAATATAGGAAAAAATAAGATGCACTTGAAGGCCTGATTACTTGACTGACAGCCATATTGTTTTGCAGAATTTGGTGAACTGCATTCCAATAAGTTGTTTAAACAGGAAAAAGATTTTTTTTGAGTTTGAAAATAATCTGTGAATTCGTTCTCAAGTCTTGTGTTCAGAACAGATAAAGTACAGCCTAGAAATAAAACTTTACATTGAACGATACCCAAAACTGCTTAAATCGAGAGTAAAATCATTGACTTGTTCTATAAATCACTAGTATGTCACAACCTACCTGTGTTTTGATCGCATGGTGATTTTTCTGAAAATGTGCATTGTAATATTGACAACGAGGAATTCTGAGGAATTCATAAACCTGTCTTTGATTTTAAAAAAATGCATGTTATATTTTCGTTAGCACGCCTGTGTTCTTTCTAAATCACATCTAACAACAGGTTTAAGATTCAGTCGCATCAGATAGTCGTTAAATTTGGAGGAATCGTCAGTTTTGTATGGACAGTCTGCATTCATGGCTGGTTCAGAAACCAATCACAAATTTAACAGTCTAGTTAAAATTAACAACGCCAAGAAATTATTTTTATGTGCATTTATTTTTTATTTAGACGCGATGAAATTGCGGCTGTGATATATAAATTGAAGTTTTAGTCACATTTATGTTCTGCCTTTTTGTAAAGATATTTGTAGGCTGTACTGAATGTACAGATGGAAATATTGTGAAATTATGAAATGGGGGCCATATTATTTTACTGAATTTGGTGAAATCCAAACTCATTGGTCATCTCAAAGGGAGCAAACATCAGCATTATCTTCAGTTTGTTATGATACATTCACTATATAAAGTTACCTACCACGTATTAGTTGAACAAAAGCCTCACACTTCATGTCATCTTGCACAATGAAACTGTAACTAGAGCAGTCTGTGTTAAACTCTAGTCTGAAACTCTGATTTCCCATGCCCATGTCAATATATTGGAGTTCAGAATGAGGCTGTACTTCAATACACAGTAACCAATGCTTCGGTTCATCTTCTTTCTTCCTGATCAATAAGAATAGTCAATTAATAAGTGAAAGATAAATTGAGAATGGAAGTAGAATGCTTATTCATTGATGCGTTTGCTAATCTCATACAACGGAAATGTATGCTGTATGTACATATATAAATATGATTTAGCAAAGGAGAATGCTCGTATTATAGGCACCATTCAGTCTCCTAAGAACAAACACCTTATGCCAAATGGCATGAAAATCACTCATACATAGATGAAACTTATGTAACACATATAATAAACATGTACATGTAAGTAGAAGTCATAATTTATTTTACACATGTGAAAAGATTGTTTGTTTGTTTGATTGGGGTTTAATGTCATACTCAAGGTTATTTCACTTATATGACGACGAATTGTCCAGTTTACACTCTTCCTTGCCTCATTACGGTGGAAAACTGAGAGGAAACCTCATAAAAACCACCCCTGCGATTGCCAGAGCCACATCGTGTGACTGGATCATATACCTGATGGTCAACAGATGGACTTGATCCTGTGAATGGTAAATAGGAGTAGGATTAGTAAGTTCACATGCTACCACTAAGTCATGGCCGCGGGCCACACACATGTGAAAAGAAAGAAACATGCATAAGAAATAATTCAACTTAAGTTAAAAAGAGAGAATGACATGTGTGTGAAATTACTAAAACTAGCATTTCTCTTTAATGAAGTAACCAAGCTACATGTAAATGCAGAAGGCATGATAATCGTGGGATACAATTGTTTAAAAGGAGTACATTAGATGTTTATATTTGACACTCCTATTTTAAAATACAAAAAATATTGAAATGCAATTCCATCTGTCATCAAAATAGGACGAAATTACATTCCACGTTTGAAGTTAATCTGAGAATTTGTATTGAAGCTATCGTGTTCAAAACATTTGTGACGACGGACGGATGGACATTAGCCTTTCTACATTTACATGCATGTCCCCCTCCTAAAAATGTTTACCACAAACAAAAATTTGTTTTACAAACTTAGAATTAAGCTCAGCAAAAATCACATCAACAAATATCTTCAACCTTTGTACCAGAGAGCAAACAAAAAGCTTAACCCAGTGTGTCTAGGACACGGTACCAGCAACATTAAAGCTTTATAGCCAGATACAGACAAGGCGACACAGTTTCTCTCTCTCTCTACAACACCTTTCCATTACTTTATTAGGGGAAACTAAAATATATTTCTGTCAAACAATTTTGTTCCCATTTTTATTGTTGTAAATTTGAATAAAACTGTTTTGGACACAGTGAAGTTGTTACCTTTTCATATCTGGTGCTATTTTCAGGATATAAAAGTTCTCCGTTGTTATCAACAGAATCCCTTCAAATTCTTCTTCTATCATGTATTGCACAATCCCGCACTGTTGATGAGAAAATTAAATCATTAAATAGATAAATATAGAGTCAATACAGACACGTAGATCTATGTAGATGTATGGTATTAAGATTGTTATTAACTTTGAGAGCAAAAAGGCCACAGGAAACCCCCACACAACCACCTGCTGATAAAAGTACATGTATTCCCCATTAGAAACCCAAAATATCATTGACTGTGGTAAATGTAGTTTTCTAATAACCGTCCGAGAAATCAACACTACAGGTACATGTAAATAAAGAAGAGAAACTATTTGTCTAAAATAATTAACAACATGTAAAAGCTTTTGACAAATCAATGTTGTTGAGGTGACCTAGAATTGAAATATGCAAATTTGATATGAACTATATAGCAAAAGGCCACACTTTAGTACCTGATTGAAGCATGTTCCAAGTTTTGTTGAAAAATATTAAATGGTTCTCCGGAAACCAAAGCAGGGTTTATCATAATATTTGACGTAGAGAGTTGCTAGATTGATTGATTGGTATATTAAGCCGTGCTCAAGGGTGTTTCACTTATATGATGGTGGTGTATTCCAACAATTATTGACATAATAAAATTGAGCACAACCATAAAATATGAAGTGTTTTGATAATTTGGAAAGGTTACGATCTTCCACTCCTAAGTCAAGACAGTATTGTTTCACTCAAAACAAACTGATCTTAGAGGGCCTACAGAATGGCAATATATGCAAATTTGTTGTAAAAAGAGCAAAAGACACCATTTCAGTAACTGATTAAGGGATACATGTATGTCAAGTTTGATTAAAAAGTATTAAACATTGTATTGTTTTTCTTCATTATAGTATTTTTACAATTTTGTATTAGTATAAACTGCAAAGACAACCAAGATTATATCTAGACAGTGCCGAAACATTTAATTAGGGCTCAAAAAAGTGTGGAACTTGGGAATTATGTTCCCGATCACTTTTTCTGTTGGCGATCAATTTCAACAAAGCCACAAAAAAACACACACACACACACACACAACAACAACAACGCTCAGCTGTGACATCACCAAATACAAGTATATAATTTTAGGAGACCATGCCTTCACTTGGGCATGTTTTGCCTTCCCATGGTCCGGCCGATCTAAAAGCCAGACCGTTAGTCTATATGTATCAGGACCATGGCGGGAAAAAGTAGAGACTATGGGAATGCCATTGCCGAGAAAATTACTGATAGTCGCGAGACATTTGAGCAAATAAAACAAAACGTATGGCATTTGTACGAGATAGTAGCCATGTGCATGAACAAGGCTTTTATTTTTACCAGTACAATAGTTCAAAGTTTACAACATAAGAGATTTATGAAGGCTCATATTATGCGGGGGAAACACAAGAGCACGGCTGGAAAAAATGATTGCAAAAGCCGTTCATCTGACCAGATCAAACATGTTTTATATTTTTGGCCCATTTTTAATCGCCAGCAATTGATCGCCTGAGTGTTCAGGCAAGCAAGTACTGAAGTCACTTGTGAATCAATGGTGATAAACCTTTCCGAGTTCGAGTTCTTCACGAATGAAGTCTGTGAATTTGATCAGTATTTGTTATTTAACATGGAAAAGTCACACAAAAAAGTCACAAAAATCATTTATTGTCAGATTTTAAACAGTAATCACTTATCCTTACCCCTTATTCCCATCCCTGAACATATGCCAGAAAGCAAGACTGCAAGGTGTTTTTAGCTTTATATATTGCGCTATACAGAAGCAAACAAATAATTGATGTAGGTACTTACCTGTAACATACAGACACAGTCTTCTGTTTCTTTTAACACAGATATATGGAAATGGAGCTGTAACCTGTGGTCTAGTACACTGAAGTCTGTATCTTGTTCTCCTGTAAGCCCATTATCAGTTTGGAGTGATAAAGGTGGTTCGTCTGACTGCTCGGTGACCAGGCCATTTTCAATATATGACGAAGAATCTGGGATACATGTGGCAGAGCTATCCTGTGTAGTATCTCCCGCTGACCGGGATATTAAATTCTCAGCCAAGTCCAGTTGTGCGCTTTGGGAATCAGCACTGTTAGTATCATAAGGCTTACTAGGACTATCATAAATACTAGTCTCTGCCTTGGTCTTAGGAGCTACATCTCGATGATCCCTGCTATTATCACAGTTCTGTGTGCCAGAACTGATGGTGTTTTCATACACACTGGACACCATACTATTACAGATACTCATTGAAAGAGGTGTTGGTTCTATGTGTGGCAAAACACCATTCTGATTGTCTTTTTCACCATGAGTATTGTCGGTTTTGTTACTAAGTTGAGAAGTAAGTGCCTCCTGATCGCAACTCACACTGCGCTCCAGAATGGGTGACACCGTCCTGCCTCCCAGTATACTCAGCTTAACTTTATCATCATCAGCATTGTCTGAGAGATGGCCAACACTACCATCACTAGGGTTAGTAAGAATCGCGATGTCACTGCCCGTTGAGTTCTGTCTAGCTCTAAATCCAGACAGGCTATGGCAGGACTTCATTTCCATGTTAGCCACACTTTCAAAATCCTGTGAATTAACATCTTTATTTGATGGCATCCTACTGCAATCATTTCCCACGTCATGCATCTTAGTAACACTTGTCACTGAGCTGACTGTAGACGAGTTTACATGGGCACTGGCAGGTAAAATTGTGGGAAGAGAAAATCTTTTCATATCTGAAGCTTTCTGTAGAATATGGGAATTCTCAAAGGAACCGATAGTAAACACTGCTCTTGGAGAAGCATCTTTCACACTATAACAGTAAAAACAATTTTAATTATATTTTTACAGAATCATCGTCACTAACATTTCATAGCAAACTGTATTATTTCATGAACAAATTTACTTTTGATCCCATTGGATTGAACAGGTTAGCACTGACAACTTGAAGTTGACTATGAGACTAGATCCTATTTGCTAACCATTAAACCATGACCCCTGGACAGCTAATTGCTGTTGTTAGAACTCCTGTTGTGACAAACAAATCTAGGGACATCAAAATCTGATAATTACAGACCCATTGCTCTTTGTTTTCCAAAGATACTTATTTTTAAAAAATGCGGTGATTTCCCTGAAAGATCAGATTTCCACGTAGGTTTTAAATTAAATGTTTGTTTTGAAGGAAACTGTGAATGACTACATGTATATGATTAATGGAAACTCTGCTTTCTTATGACCAGAGATGCCAGTAAGGCCTTTCAGTCAACCATTGTTAAAACTTTGCCTCGTTTCATTGTTTATTTTTTGTACAATTGACAAAAGGTTCAACTTTTTAAATCTGAATGGACTAAATATCCTTCTCTTCAGTGTGTAATGGTTTAAGAAAGGTGGGGTTGTCTCCCCTGTCTCACTACTTAAATAAAATGGATACTTCTTCTTTATTTCGGTTTTCTTAAATATTTATTGTAACACAAAATTTAACTTCTGATAGCCCAACAATACATTTAATTTAATGTCATTTCATTGTGGATACAGTCAATACCTGCTTTAGATCTCACATTACTTAGGTAGAAAATTGCAACACACATATTAGTTCTTGAACTTTGTCCACTGCTGAATTAACATGATGTATCTCTGTGTTTTTAATATGGAGTAGGGAACTCTAACAGTTCAGAGAACTTTTATGCTGATAATCAGTCAGTGAACAGGTCTACATCATACATAAGTAGATAATATTTACAGCAAGTTGATCACTTATGACATTTATGTCAAATCTTGATCGCTATGAACAACTACGTCATATCGGATATCACAATGTCAATCAGTGCATCTACAGGTATCACAGGAAGGCTATAAGAGTGACTTACCTTCACTGCAAAAAGTAATGTCACTTCCTGATTTTAAATTTACTTATTAACAGCTATGCAAACTTGGCTACAAATTTCACTCACATGTATTAATGTTATCACGATTCCGAGACAAACATGAGAATGAAACATTCCTAATTATTGGAGATAAATAAAACCAATATTCAAGACTTAACAGCTAATCAAGCTATAACCAAAAAAAAGGAGAATAACAGGATCATCTATAACATATTCACAGATAAACTCTATTGAATAATTACTGCTAAGACCTACCCTTTCATTTTGTTAACTACATCGGTTTGTTCAGGTACATGTTTGTGAGGGGTTGAGGAGCTCTGAGGTGTGAGGTCTAACGAGGCAGGTAGAGAACCTACAGGTGTGCTTAGCTCCAGCTCCACCACCATCTCACTCTTACAGTTTGGACACATGAATGAATCCTGAAAATCACCTGATCTCAAACAAAAAATACTTATCAAGAGCAGTAAATAAATTAAAAAACCTTTTGGATTGTACATTATTTGGGTGGACTATCTATAAAAACATCACATGTACAAATTTATTATGTAAAATAAATAACCTAACAACGTAAAATGTACAACAATAAACACAATTCCGACCATCAAGTGTAAAACAATCAACACAAGATGTAAAGTGTACGATAAACAACTTGACTTTTAATAGAGAAAAAAAATAACGTAAACCTGAGATGAAGCTTCAAATATAATCCACTCGGAACTGCTAAGAACAAGGCATTATATATGACTGTGCTTGAAACACATAATTCCACTACTGAGAGGGTGATTGATATGTTTAGATGCGTGAAATTGTTTAAGGCTGGTAAGCTTCTTCAAATTAAATCAACAGATATACATGTACATGAATTACCTGGTAATCTATTTTATAATTGAACAATTTCCACCAAAGTCTGAGTGGTTCCACAAACAGGTTTTCTGACTTATGTTCTAAGTTGGATAGTTCACCTAAGGTTTATCATTGTGTGTTCATCATTGAGATTTATCATTTCACATTTATGGTTTAAAGTTTATTGTTTGAGTAGAAAGTTTACCATTAGGTTGTTAATATATACAATACAGGTTTTGTTTACAATGTAATTTTGACTCGATTGGTTGCTCATATTTCAACAGAAATTGAACTAAGGATTGATTACAACCTGCTATAAAGGAGTCAATACTTGTAACTGAAACTTAGATTAAACAGTAAAGATATTATAAAATTTGACAGAAAACAACATAGATGTCGGTAAAGCTTTTACTAAAGTTCATTGTTTCATGGCTTTGAATAACAGCGTTTCTAAGATCTAAAGTTCTGATTGTGCAAGTGACTTTTACTGCATGCATTGAACAAACCAAATGTCCAATGTATGATTTTTTTAGTGATTTGTAGCTAAGGCTAGTACAACTATAAAACCAACCTTGTAAACTGGATAATACTACATCTGTTGTTGGTGGATTCACTTTAACCCTGGCTTCAGATTTCAGGAACTTTGATGAACATTTCAAGCACTGAAAGACAAGTCAACATGACATTTGCTGTTACTGAACATTTACAGCGAACTGCGAAGAAAATGAAATTAAGAAAATTCTTTAAACATTTTGCTTTTAAGTAGGTACTGAAGGCTATATGACTTCAAACCAACAACAGGTAATACATGTATGATCTAACAGTGGACCCATCTCTTCAGAAAATTGTCAAATTCTCTTAAATGTCGCACCATAACATACTGCCTTTGTATTCCATTCATAGAACTTCATAACATTTTATGGATAAAATAATTTTTATCTATGGAAATCTGTTTGTATAATTTGGTGAACCACAATCCCATCCTTCTTAACAGGATGAAGCTACGTATCAAGTTTAAAGTCAATTCATGAAGTTATCCTATTCACAACATATACATGTGTACAGCTGTGAATACTGTGAAATAAGGCAAGGACAGCCAAAAAATCAATAATCTACATTGATAAGACAACAAATTTTGTTTAAAATATACTACCTTCAACTGGAGGGTCATATAACACAGGAGGTATAAAGATGAATGGAAGAACAACATGGAAGCAATTATGAATATGCACGGATACAACATGTACAATTACATGTACATACATACATGAACAATTCTTTCACCTGAAGTTGCTGTTTAAGTTTCTTGAGAAAAGACTTTGCCTCCAATTTCGGTTTCAAAAGATTTTGAAGTTCCTAAAAATAGAGAAGAATTTATTAGAAAATATTTCCACAGGAACATGTAGAAAGCCTTGAAAGAAAGCGCTGTTAGCAACCGTAGAAAACAACACATTTTCACTCTGAAAACTTCACTCATGTTCACTTTTTTTGTGTGTTTGATTGATTGAGGTTTAACATCATACTGTTAAAAAATATTTCACTTATATGACAACGAATTGTCCATTTCACAGTGCCTTTCTTTAATACGGTAGAAACCCGAGAAACCTTTCCCCACTTTAAACCATGCATTAAGATCTTTTAGGTTGTTAAAATGTGTTGTAAATTTTGTACACATTCCCTCTAGTTTGTAGGTTAACCTGGCCTGCCATAGAAGACATTTAGGTTAACTATCTCAATTTATAAATTGTTAATGAGTATTTACAGTTGAATGTAATTTGGAAACAATATGAAGATATATTAGGGCAACAGACAGAGCTGTGTAGATAAACACTGCATTTGTATATTTATACCCTACTTTTTTTAATTCATAATTAACTGGTATAGAACTCGATTGCTGTGCATATTTTAACATATATATTTATTTCTAAAGAGTAATGACACTATCACAAAAATGTTGATTCATTAAAATTGATGAATCATCTCATGATCTAGATAAATTTCCAGAATAGATTTTTTTTCTCGAGCTGTTATAGATAACTATTGAGAGATGTACAATGTCTATATAAAGATACCTATATGAAAGCTCATGGTCTTTCTGCAATGAGCCTCTCAGGCTCTATAACTTAGTATTTTAGAGCACTGGCCCTGCTAGCCAAAGACCAAAGTTCTAATCCCGATAGAGGCCAATAAAATCATCCTACCTCGCATTAAATATTTGTGTATGAAGAATTTCCCATGTTATAGGTAAGCAGGCCTCGAAATAACATTCACCGGGGTGATCAAAAAATCGATCCCCTGGTTTTAGTCTCAGGTGATCGATTTGGA